>PVHT020000063.1:6347074-6369347 GCA_004024745.2 Catagonus wagneri
CAGTAATTTTCAGAAGTTCCCATTGTGGCGCAGTGGAAACGAATTCGACTAGTATCCATGAGGATGTGGGTTTGATCCATTGCCTTGCTCAGCGGGTCGGGGATCCAGCATTGCCATGAGCTGTGGTGTAGGCTGTAGATGCAGCTTGGATCCCGCATTGCTGTGTCTGTGGCATAGGGTGGGAGCTGTAGCTCCGATTCAACCCCTGGGAACTTCCATATGCCATGGGTGTGGGCCTAAAAAAAAAACTAGTAATTTTCCACATGTTTAGCCAGAAGCATCTGGGACTGGAAAACTTTATAACAGGTCAAGGTGAGCTCAGGAAGGCAGGAAGTGGTCAGTTCTGCTCACTGGTGTGTCCTCAACTCAGCACATGGCATGAGGCTGCCAAGCTATACAACTCCAGGGACACTGCACACTTTGTGTCTTCTGTGAACTGCACTCCATCCCCCAAGAAGAGGGGAACTGTGTCAGCAGGCATTTAGTCAATACAGATCTGTCAAATATGGATGAATGAAGGAGCTCAAGATCCCAAACCAAACCAGCCACAGACTCATTTCATTTGGAAGATTTCTCTATGGATCATGACACGGAGAAAGGAAGAAAGCCTCAAGCATGGGAAAGTGATTGACCTACTGAGGGTTCTCCAGAACAAAACAGAACCAGAAGGAGCTTCCCCCCAAAAAAGGTTTATTGGCTTACATGACTGTGAGGCTGCCCAATGTGCACCTGGTGCGCTGGAGGCCCTGGAGAGCGGATAGTGTAAGTTCCAGTGGAGTCCGCGTCCCAGGGCAGCAGGAGACAGCGGGCTCGGCTCGAAAACAGACAGGCAGCACACATTCTCCCTCACCTAATCTTTCTGTTCCACTCAGTTCTCCACGGGATTGAATGAGCCCCCCTTCTATCTCTCTCTCTCTCCCTCTCTCTCTCTCTTACTGGGGAAGGGTAACCCAATTAACTCAGTCTATGAATGCAAATGTGAATCTCACCCAGAAATGCTCTCACGTTCAGAACAATGCTGAATCAAATATCTGGGCACCCTTGACCCTCTCCGGCTGACACATAACATTAACCATCACGGAGATAAAGATTTCAGAGGTGTTACAGCCAAGGGTAGCTCAGGACCAGAAAGCATTTCACCTGGCTTCCTCTCACCTTTGTGGCTGGGCCTCCGTGTTCTTCCTCCCACACCTTGGAGCCCCACTTAGAGAGGAAGCATGCACACAGTCAGTCACACACACACACACACACACAGCTGTCATCATCTCAGCCTGGGAGTTATCAAGGCAGAACAGCAAGAGTAACTGGGCATCTATTCTGCAATCCCACTTTCCTCCCCAACCAGGAACCAGGTTGGTTATTCATTTGTCCACTAGGCAGAGATGCTGGGACCACTGCCAGTTCTCTAGGAAAGCAAAGCCATCAGCTGGGAACTAAGAAATCCCTCCACCAGCCTCTGCCCAAGGGTACCAGGTCCGCATGGTTGTACCTAAATGCCTCTCAGGTAGGGCAGAGCTGGAAGACAGCTTCCCTCCGTTCAGGGGTCTGGCAGGCTGAGGGGCCCTCACAGTCGGGCTGGTGAAAGGCGGTGTGAAGAGGAGGGGGTGGAGGACCATAAGAACTGGCTTTTATTAACCACCTACTGTGAGCCACACACACAATCTCACAACGGCTGCCCTGCCGTCCACCCCTCCCTCCCCCTAGTTCATTTCTCAGAACAGAAACTGAGGCCCAGAGTCCCCAATGTGGCTCAGCAGTTTAAGAACCCAACTAGCATCCGTGAGAATGCAGGTTCCATCCCTGACCTCACTCAATGGGTTAAGGATCTTGTGTTGCTGCAGGCTGCGGTGTAGGTCAGATGCAGCTCGGATATGGTGTTGCTGTGGCCGTGGCGAAAGCCGGCAGCTGCAGCTGATTCAGCCCCAGGCTTGGGAACTTCCATATGCTGCGGGTACGGCCTGAAAAAGGAAAAGAAAAAGAAACTGAGGCCCAGAGAAGAAGCTAAGGGACTTGCCCCATTTCACAGATGAGGAAAGTGAGGTACGGCCAGACTGGATGACTCAACCATCATCACAGAGCTGGCAGATGGAGATACTTGAAACTATGAGGCCAGACTTACAAAGAAGAAAAGAACAGGGAAAAGCAGCCGGTGGGGGGAGGTGGGGGGCACCCCCTTCCGCATTGTGACTTGTCTCACGTTTTCCATTCCCAGTCACCACCCCACACCTTCTCTGAGGTGCCCCCCCGACTCCCTCCCCTCATCCAATTCCATCCTGCAAACCAACAGCCTCAAATGAATGTTGTTATTAAAAATTAAAGAGGTTAAAAATGCAGAGGTTTCTTGCTTTAAAAATCTAGATTTATAGCCTCTCTTAAAAGTGTGGGCATGGGGACGTCGCTGGTGGTCCTGACCGGACTCCGCGCTTTCACCTCTGCACCCAGAGTTCAGTCCCTGCTCTGGGAACTGAGACCCCACGTCAAGCCGCTGCCCAAAAAATTAAAACAACAACAACAAAAACAACCTGAAAACTGTGAATTCCCACTGTGGCACAACGGGATCGGTGGTGTCTCTAAAGCCCTGGGACAAAGGTTCAGCCCCCGCCCAGTGCAGTGGGTTAAAGATCCAGCATCACCACAACTACGGCAAAGGTGGCAGCTGTGGCCCAGATGCCATCCCTGGCCAGAAACTCCATATGCCACGGGGCGGCCAAAAAGAAAAAGAAAATTAAAAACCCAACCAAAAAACTCCAAAGTTCCTTGGTGGCTTGTGGTCAAGGACGTGGCACTGCCACGGCTATGGCTCAGGCCTGACCCCTTCACTGGGAACTTTCACATGCCGCAGGCGCTGCCAAAAAAAAAAAATAAAACAGTAAAAATAAACTCCAACTTAAAAAAAAAAATGTGGGGGCTTTGGTAGGCCTGGGCTGGCACTGCCCCGTGACAGGAAAAGGACACAAGGGGAAGGGTCCGCACCGTTAGAGGGGGCTGTGCCTCCACCACGTGGGTCCCCACCCCTCGACCTGTTTGAACTCGACTCCTTCTTGGACTCTGTTCCAGCCGCACTGTCCCTCCCACCAAAGGACACAGGCCCTGTCCTACACTCAAACTGTGATCCCTACAGCTCTCCCTCCCTGGTCCACGTCAATGCCCCCACCCCGTCCCCAGAGCACCCAACCCGAAAGAGCAGCATGTACCACCCCTCACTGGGTTGGACTGTGTCCGCCTAGAATAAGCTACTCTGAAGCCCTAACCCCTGGTACCTGTGATGTGGCCGTATTTGGACATGGGGTCTTTGGTGACATAATCAGGTTAACACAAGGTCATTACAGCATCCCTCATCCAATATGAGGGTCCTGATATGAAGAGGGAAATTCGGACATGTCACACAGGGGGCAGGTCCTGTGAAGACAGAGCAGAGCAAGTCTAATCTACACGGAGGTACCACCTCACACTGGTCAGAATGACCATCACTAATAAGTCTACAAATAACAAATGCTGGAGAGGGTGTGGAGAAAAGGGAGCCCTCCCACACTCTTGGTGGGAATGTAAACTGGTACAACCACTATGGAAAACAGTATGGAGGTTCCTCAGAAAACTAAACATAGGATTACCACATGGCCCAGCAATCCCACTCCTGGGCATATACCCAGACAAAACTATAATTCAAAAAGATACACTCACCCGTATGTTCATTGCAGCACTATTCACAATAGCCAAGACATGGAAGCAACCTAAATGTCCATCAACAGATGAACAGATTAAGAAGGCAGGGTACACATATACAATGGAATACTACTCAGCCATAAAAAAGAACGAAATAATGCCTTTTGCAGTAACATAGATACAACTAGAGCTTCTCATACTAAGTGAAGTGAGGTAGAAAGAGAAAGACAAAGACCATATCATATGATATCATATGTTTGGAATCTAAAATATGGCACAAGTGAACCTGTCTTCAAAACAGAAACAGACTCACAGACATGGAGAACAGACTTATAGTTGCCAAAGTGGAGTGGGGGAGGGAGTGGATGGACAGAGAGTTTGGGGTTAGTAGTTGCAAACTATTACAATTAGAATGAAGAAGCAATGAGATCTTGCTGTATAGTACAGGGAACTATATACAATCAGGAAGATAATATGAGAAAAAGGTTTTATATATATATATATATATATATATATATATATATATATATATATATTGGGTCACTTTGCTGTACAGCAGAAAGTTGACAGAATGTTGTAAATCAACTATAATTTTAAAAGTTTTTAAAGAGAAGACAGAGCCAGAGACTAAAGTGACGCTTCTATAAACCCAGGAAGGCCAAGAGCTGCCGGCTATCACAGAAGCTAGCGGAGGCAAGGAAGGAGTCTTCCTTAGAAGAACAGCAGTTTCTGAGCGGGGTGTCCACCTTAGTCCTGCCATCCTTGACAAGCAGGTGGAATACACCAGTACAAACACAACCGTCCAGGCCACTCCTTCAGAAAGCACGTCACTGGGGGGTGTCCTCCTGTGGTGCAGTGGGTTAGGGATCTGAAGTTGTCACTGCAGCAGCTTGGGTTGCTGCTGTGGTATGGGTTTGACCCCTGGCCCAGGAATCTCCACATGTTGCAGGCATGGCCAAAAAAAGAAAGCACATCGTGGGTACTGCCACAGAGGAGGAAGTTACCCAAAACAGGAAGAAAAGAAAGGAATACATGAAACAGTGATGCTGTGCCCCAAAACGCCAATGACTCATGCCCTGGACAACACTCAAAGATGTTTATTTATTTATTTTTGTTTTTTGTCTTTTTAGGGCCACACACGTGGCATATGGAGGTTCCCAGGCTAGGGGTCCAGTTGTAGCTACAATTGCTGGCCTACGCCACAGCCACGGCAACGCGGGATCCGAGCCATGTCTGTGATTTCTACCACAGCTCATGGCAATGCTTGACCCTTAAGCCACTGAGCAGCGTCAGGGATCAAACCTGAGTCCTAGTGGATACTGGTTGGGTTCATTAACCACTGAGCCACCACAGGAACTCCTATTTAAATTTTAAGTTATTTATTTATTTATACTTCATAAGAAAAATTTTTTTTTGCTGCAGCATGCAAGGCTTGATGTGGGATCTCAGTTCCCAGACCAGGGACTGAAGCTGGGCTACAGCAGTGAAAGTGCCAAATCCTAACCACTGGACCACCAGGGAACTCCCAGTAGGTATTTCTTTAGCACCTATTCTGTGAATGTACCAGAGTTTAAATTCAGTGCCAGCAGTTCAGCTATTCTACCTAACTTACATAAAGACTGTGAGTTGGTAAGATACAGCTCTTGTAGGAACTGAGAGCCCTGTTTATATTCAAAACAAGTTCAAATAATCCCGGCCCAGGGAAGCTGGCACCCAAAATAACATTAACAGACCTGAAACAAACTTTATCACCATGAATATAGTTCTTGTTATGCTGCTTCTTTCTCAAATGTTCTGCTGGAACTTTCTGCAGAAAGATCCCAAAGGCACTGACAACAGTGAGAATAATAATGGGAACAATAATAATAGCTTATATTTATAGAGGGACTAGTCTTACATTCCTGGTGCATGCATGAATTTTTTACATTCATTTTCTCATTTAAAGAGAGGCTATGACAGAATATGATAGAAGATAATACAAGAAAAAGAATGTATATATATATATATATGCATGACTGGGTCGCTTGGCTGTAGAGCAGAAATTGGCATAACACTGTAAATCAACAATAGTTTAATTTAAAAAGATAAAATAAAGAATGTCCACCTCAGAGTTCTTGTCGTGGCTCAGCAGAAACAAATCTGACTGGTATCCATGAGGAAGCAGGTTTGATCCCCGGCCTCACTCAGTGGGTTAAGATCTGGCATTGCCATGAGCTATGGTGTAGGCCAGTGGCCACAGTTCCGATTCGACCCCTAGCCTGGGAACCTCCATATGCCATGGGTGCAGCACTAAAAAGACAAAAAAAAAAAAAAGTTCACCTCACAGTAGATTTTGATGTGAGGTCTAACATAACACTTGTAGCCTCAATAAAGCCTTTTTTTTCCTTTTTAGGGCCTCACCCATGGCATATGGAGGTCTGCAGGCTAGGGGTCCAATCAGAGCTATAGCTGCCGGCCTACAGCACAGATGCAGCAACATCAGATCCGAGCCTTATCTGCGACCTACACCACAGCTCACAGCAATGCCAGATCTTTAACCCACTGAGTGAGGCCAGGGATAGACCCCGCAACCTCATGGTTCGTAGAAGGATTTGTTTCCCCTGTGCCATAACAGGAACTCCAGCCATTTTTTAAAAACTGAAAAAAAAGGGAGGCTATGATTATGATAATTTTTGTTACTATTATCATGTCTCTTTATAGAGAACCTGATGCACAGAGAAATTTGACTACTTATCCAAGCTGGTACATGGTGGAATGAAATCTCTCTAAGTCTAGGGCTTTAGACCACTATTTTTTTGTATCTTATGTTGGAGACCACTGAACAGCTGAACTTTGCAGAAGGCAAATATCTGCTGATGCAGAGTTCTAAAGTACAGGGTCTCCTTCAAAGACATTATGCATAAACTATGCTATTCCATAAGCAGCTGCACTATATGCAGCTAGAGGTAGGCACCAGTGCTAATAGTTTCCTTTATTATTCACCAATAGGTAGGCTTGTCATTGCCTATGCCTGCTCCTGCCCAGGGCCTTTGTTCTGCGGAATAGAGTGCCTCCTGGTCCCCCACTTTCTAAATGTAAAGGAGCCTTTCTAAATGTAAGAGTCTTGTGTTTTGTTACACCCGCCATCCCGCTCCCAGGATTCCCCGTCGCCCTGCAGTGCTGGTTGCAGCAATCTCACACTTTAATTTTTTAATTTTTGTGTACATTTCATAATGTATGGATTATATTAGTGCCATAGGACATGTTATATAATAAACATATATTAGGCACAAACTGAAGTTGGGGTTCAACATGCAGAAGTTCCCAGGCCACAACACAACAGTGACCCAGGCTACAGCAGTGACAATATCAGGTTCTTAACCCACTGTGCCACCAGGGAACTCCCCATGGACCACTATTTTTTATCTTCCTAAAACTGGACCATTAATTCATGACAGGTGATGCAACAGAACAGCATAAATGTCATGTAGACAAGAGAAAAGTTCACTGCGACAAAGATAAAATCATTTTCATTTGAATATCATTGCCCAGATAGGCACAAGTCTTTTGTGTCCCAGCTACATCTAACACTTCTTTTTTGTGTGTGTGTCCTTTTGCCTTTTATGTAGAGCCGCACCCGCGGCATATGGAGGTTCCCAGGCTAGGGGTCTAAAAGGAGCTGTAGCTGCTGGCCTTCGCCACAACCACAGCAACACGGGATCCGAGCCGCGTCTGCAACCTTCACCACAGCTCACGGCAACGCCGGATCCTTAACCCACTGAGCAAGGCTGGGGATTGAACCCGCAACCTCATGGTTCTTAGTCGGATTCGTTAACCACTGAGCCACGAAGGGAACTCCTACATCTAACACTTCTAAGGCTGAAAAACTTTGGGCAAGTGGAGACAAAAACCAAAGGCATCTTCAGAAACAAATATTCAATTAACAAGGGTGCAAATATTTATCCACAAAGTATCAGAAAATATCAGGCAAATTATCATTCTCTGATTTAATGTTTAATTAGAAATTGAATTATGGAAACAGTTTATTATACACAAACAAACATTTCAAATGAACAGTGTTTGTCTGGTTTGCTAATTGGAAATCAGCCAGTCTTTCCACCAAGCAATTATAAACAGACTCTAATCGCCTGGCTGGAAATGAGACACAAGCTTGCTGAGTCAAACACTGCTTCTGTTGTTAACTTAGTGACATTAACAGTGTTTAGTAACAGCCATGAGGATTAGCACCCACCAGCCAGGCTAATCTGACAAAGGCAATTGAAACCCCAAAGAAATAGGACATAATTATAATTTACAAGGGATAAAGGCTTAAATTACTTTCTGAACACTAAACTACTACAATGTATCTCTCTCTTAGAATGTGGTCTGCAGTGTAGGCAGCACTTCTGCTCCAAGAGGCATTACATCATGTTGGAGTGAAAGGCTCTGAAAATACATATATTCTTGGACCTGGAAGTTCACATCCAGGAATTTAATTTATGGAATTAAGGAAGCTTTCAAAGATTTGGTTTCAAGAATGCTCATCACCATATTGTTTAAAATAGTAAAAAAAAAAAAAAAAAAAAAAAAGCCCTACCATGAGAAATTGATTTAATCAACTGTAGAGCATCTATACAGTGGAGTACTATGTAGCTATGAAAAATGCTACCAAACTAGGTACCGTGATGCATAAGGAAGAGACTTTTTCCGAAGATATGCAAATGGTAAACAAACACTTTAAAAATGTTCAACAGCACTAATCATTAGAGAAATGCAAATCAAAACTGCAATGAGATAACACTTCACACCTATGAAGATGGCTACTACTAAAAAAAAAAAGAAAATAACAAGTGTTGATGAGGATATGGAAAAATTAGAAATTTTATGCACTATTGGTAGGAATATAAAGTAGTGCAGCCACTGTGGAAAACAGCATGGTGATTCCTCAAAAAATTATACTAAGAAGTACTATCTGATTCAGCAATTCCACTTCTGAGTATATACACAAGAGATCTGAAAGCAGGGACTGGTAGAGTTCCCACTGTGGCTCAGCAGGTTATAAACCTGACAGGTGTCCATGAGGATGTGGGTTCCATCCCTGGCCTTGTTCAGTGGGTTAAGGATCCAGAGCTGTCATGAGCTGTGGTGTAGGTCACAGACATGGCTCAGATCCTGCACTGATGCAGCTGTGTCATAGGCCAGCAGCGGCAGCTCCAATTCGACCCCTAGCCTGGGAACTTCCATATGCTGCAGGTGTAGCCCTAAAAAAAAGACAGGAAAAAAAAAAGGAAGAAAGCAGGGACTGGAACAGATATGTTAAGATCAAAAGCCAAATGTTCATTCATAATAGCCAAAGGTGGAAACAACACAAATGTCTGTTGATGGATGAACGGATAAGCAAAATGTGGTATATCTATCTGTATATCTATCTATCTAACATTATTCAGCCTTTAAAAGAAAGGACATTCTGAGAAACTTGAGGACATTTTACTAAGTGAAATAAGCCAAACACACACACAAAAAGGCAACTATTCTATGACGCCCATGTACACTTCCCTGCATAACAGAGATGTGTTGACCAAGCTGGCACAGGGTTCTAGTCATCTTAACAACATTTTTCTAGGTACATAAATAAACCGACATTTTTTTCTTTCTATAGCAGGTTCTTGAGATTTTCATAATCATGAATCAGTCTTTGAATCTGATAACCTCTGAATGATTTGACAAAAATACATAAAGCCAACTCACCAGACCCTGGACCACCAGGACCATATGAAGGCACAGCTACCCTTTGAGGCTCAGTCAGCTGGTGGCCCCCTGAAATTCAATAAAAATTGTGTTATGAGAAAGGCAAACAGGTCTCAGCACAAGTACCACTGTATCTTGCTTATCCATAAAAATGCCGAGCTGAAATGTTGTAAGTAAATCCAAAGTCATAATTTAAAATGTATGGAGACATCAAATTGAGTTGTGATGATTTTTGTACACCTATAATTGCAATAAAATTCATTAAGCAATGGGAAAAAAATAAATAAAATGTATGGAGGCAGACAAAGACAAATACTGTGTGATTTTATTTATACGTGGAATCTAAAAAACAAAACGGAGTTCCCTGGTAGCTCAGTGGGTTAAGGAGGATCTGGTGTTGTCACTGTTGTGGCTTGGGTTACTGCTGTGGCACAGGTTAGGTCCCTGGTCTGGGAACTTCCTCATGATACAGGCACAGCCTCCCTCCCAAAAAAAAGGGCAAAAAAACACAAAAACAAAACAAAACAGAAACAGACTCATAGATACAGAGAAAGAACTCTATCTATGGCGGCTTCCTAAAGGATAGTGGGTATGTGGTTGGGTGAAAAATGTGAAAGGGATTAACAGGTACAAACCTCCAGGTATAAACTAAATAAGCCATGGGGGAGTAATATACAGCATTAAGTACATGTAATATACAGCTCGGGGAATGTGGTCAGTAATACGGCAATAACTCTGTCTGGGGACTGTGGTGGTCATTTCACAATGCAAGCCAGTGTCAAATCACTGTGCAGGACACCTGAAATGAACCTAATGCTGTGTGTCAACTCTACCTCAATCATAAATAAAGAAACACATAAAAATGCAGGGTAAGTGGAGTTCCCTTCGTGGCTCACGAATCTGACTAGGAACCATGAGGTTGCAGGTTTAATCCCTGGCCTCGCTCAGTGGGTTAAGGATCCTGCATTGCTGTGAGCTGTGGTGTAGGTCGCAGACGCGCCTCGGACCCTGCGTTGCTGTGGCGTCGGCCGGCGGCTACAGCTCCGATTGGACCCCTAGCCTGGGAACCTCCATATGCCGCGGGTGCAGCCCTAAAAAGACAAAAAGACCGAAACAAAACAAAACAAAATAAAAAAGAAGAAGCAGTTTACTGTATCAACAGTAACCATTCTAAGCAGTATTATTTTCAAGGAGTTTCAGCTTCAGTGATATATTCTGTCTGCCTGAGAGGAAACCCAGTAGTGCCCCCCATGGACAGCGTCTAGCAAAAGTGACCTGCCTGGACCTCAAGTTGGAGGGATTCTGAGAGGAATTCTCAACTATGGCATTCTGCATTCCCACGAGCAATGCACCGAGGTTCTACTCCCTCCACCTGCTCACTAACATTTATTTTCTGGTTTTGCTTGTTTGACAGTAATAGTTTCTCCCTGTGATTTCCATTTCCATTTTCCTAATTATTACTGATGTTGAGTATATTTCAAGTGTTTACTGGCCATTGGTTTAGCTTCTTTGGAAAAAAATATCTATTCAAGTCCTTTGCCCACTTTTTTTTTCTTTGCCCATTTTTTGATCAGGTCATTTTTGCTGTTGCTGCTGTTGAATTATAGGAATTCTTTATATATTCTAGATATAATCCCTTATGAGATACATGATTTGTTAATGTTTTTCTCCCATTCTGTGGGGTTTTAAAATTTTGTATAAGAGTTTCCTGGTGGCCTAGTGGGTTAACGACCTTGCGTTGTCACTGCTATGGCTCAAGCTGCTGCTGTGATGCAGGTTTGATCCCTGGCCCAGGAACTTCTGCGTACCGAGGGTGTGACCCGTCCCCAATTTTTTTCTTTTTTGGCCGCCCAGTGGCACATGGAGTTCCCCAGCCAGGGATCAGATCTGAGCCACAGCTGCCAACTAGGCCACAGGGTTGAGGACTGAACCTGTGCCCCAGCACTCCCAAGACACCACCAATCCTGTTGTATCACAGCAGGAACTCCAAAAAAAAATTTTTAATAGCTCAAAAAAAAAAAAAAAAAAAGATCATGAGGCATGACGGAGATATTTTGAAAAACTGTACAGTGCAGTCATATTATACAAGTATTCAACCTAGTAAATCCAACTGCATATGTGAGACGGAAAGAAAGAGAATCACTGTTTAAACAATGCAGGTGTTTCTGCCTTCAGTCCTCTTCAAAAAGCACAGAATCCACAGGGTGAGTCGGGAGGAGGGACATGCACCTGCTGGTCTCTGAGGCTGTCTCGGTCCCCAGGCCTGTCACACAGGGAGCCCCCTCTGTGCTCAGCACAGTTCCAGTGCTCAGAACCCAGCTGTCCAGAGCTGAAGCCACAGTGGAACTATTTAAATTCATTTAAATTAGAATTTCAGTTCCTCAATCTCCCTGGCCACACTGCAAGCACTCGATAGTTACAGTACAGACGCAGAACATTCCCATCACTGCAGAAGGTCCTGTGGACTGGACCGGTTTAGAGATACACATCTTTCTTGGCTATACCCATGGCATGCACAAGTTCCCAGGCCAGGGATGGAACCCACACCACAGCAGCAACCCAAGCCCCTACAGCGACTACACCGGATCCTTTAACCCAGTGTAGCACAAGAGAACTCCCAAATATGCATTTTTTTTTTTTGGACATGATGGGCCCCTAGCATAAGCCAGATTACAGAACTAAAGAAATAGGAGTTCCCGCTGTGGCTCAGTGGGTTAAGAGTCTGGCTAGTAGTCAAGAGGATGTGGGTTCGATCCCTGGCCTTGCTCAGTGGCTTACAGGATCCAGCTTTGCTGCAAGCTGGGGTGTAGGTCGCAGATGTGCCTCAGATCCCGCGTTGCCATGGCTGTGGTGTAGGCTGGCAGCTGCAGTTCCAGTTCGACCCCTAGCCTGGGAACTTCCATATGTGGCAGGTGTGGCCCTAAAAAGAAAACAAAAAAACAAAAACAAAAAAATGAACTGATTCTCCTCCTTGGTTTTTCAAATAAGACAATCTGGGGGGTGGGGAGATGCACTGGGGGTTTGGGATACAAGATCTGTAAAACTGACTTGTGATGATTTATGCACACCTATAATTGAAATAAAATCCATTAAGAGAAAAAAAATAAAAATAAAAATAAAAATCATATGTAATCCTCTCAAAAAAAAAAAAAAAAGAAAAAGAAACAGCAAGCACTTCCAATACTGAAGGAAAAATGTGCTGAGAGTCAGACCGGGTATATGGGTCCTCAGAGGCTGGTCCTTGATAGATAGTCAAAGCCGCTTTGGACTCTGCTCCACTTCCTCCTCACACGTGGACTTGGCTGTAATCTCTGTCTAACCTTACAGATCCAGATGAGCATTTTTCAAGTTGAGAGCCAGGACCCCAGATAGAGTTTCTCCAAGTGTGAGGGGTGGACAATTGCCAACAGGATTCAGGGAAAGAGAAGGGTTTGGGTGCATTTTTTTTTTATTTTTAGGGCCTCATTTGTGGCATTTGGACATTTACTGGAAAAGCAGAACCCTGGGCATCACACCAGGGATGCAGAGCCGGAATCTCTGGGATGAGAACCCAGGAAACTGCATCCTTCATTCACTTCTGAAGTGAGTCTCTTATAGGCAGACATGCGCAAACACTGCTTAAAAACTGGGAGCTGGAGAGCTGAAGAAACTATACACGTCCACACAGATGTAATTATGAAAAACAGCAGGTTATGTGAACCCATTTAAGCAACCTACTTTTTATCGCTGCATCACTGCTTTCTGTGCTCTTCCTGCCTCCTAATAAGGGTGTGTGCATTTGCACACTTGCGGTCCCAGCTACCCTGCAGTACTCCTAGCCATCCTTTAAAGCTCACCTTTGAAATCATCACCTCTTTCAGGAAGCCTCCCGGTGACCGTACAGTTACTCCCTCCTCAATGCTACTTCACCTTTTACTTTCTTTGTTGATTAAAATACCAAGAAGTTCCTGCCATAGTGCAGTGAGTTAATCCAACTACAAGAGTCCCCTTCAGGGCTCAGTGGTTAACGAACCTGACTAGGATCCATGAGGATGCGGGTTCAACCCTTGGCCTTGCTCAGCGGGTTAAGGATGGATCCAGCATTGTCGTCAGCTGTGGTGTAGGTCACAGACGTGGCTCGGATCCCATGTTGCTGTGGCTGTGGCATAGATTGGCGGCTATAGCTCCTATTCGACTCCTAGCCTGGGCACCTCCATATGCTGTGGGTGTGGCCCTAAATAATAGCCAAAAAAAAAAAAAAGAATTCAACTACAGTGGCTCTGGTTGCTGCAGAGGTTCAGGTTCAATCTCCAGCCCAGTGCAGACAGTTAAAAGATCCATGTTGCTGCAGCTGTGGCTCAGATTTAATCCCTGGCCTGGGAATTTCCATATACCATGAGGGCGGCCATGAAAAGAAATAAAATAAAATGTTGATAATACTAATTTTGAGTTACGGATCTCTTACAGTACCCAAGTTTGTGCCAAGAACTCTACCTGGATTAATTCATTTAAGCTCTGCAAATAAGCCTGTGAAACAAGCGCTATGATTTCCCCACTTTACAAATAAGGAGGCTGAGATGCACAGCAGGAAGGGAACTTGCACAAATGGACAGAAGTAGCGCAGGAACCAAACTCGGGCAAGTGTGTTTAATTCAAAGCCTGTTGGCCTTTATTACATTATATTCTAGGTTCATTTACTTGTCACTATTTTTTCCTTATTCTTTTCTGGCTACCCCCACAGCATATGGAAGTTCCCGGGTAAGGGATCGAATGTGAGCTACAGCTTCGACCCAGCCCACAGCTGCAGCAACATCAGATTCTTAATCCATTGTGCCAGGCCGGGTTCGAACCAGTGCCTCCACAAAGACAAGCCAGATCATCAACCCACTGCACCACAGCAAGAACTTCCTCCTTGTCACTATTAGTGCATCTCTACCAAGATCATGAAGCCCCTGGAAGCATGGACTTGCTCGTCCATCTATGGCTGCCCGGTGTCCAGCACAGCGACTGGCAAGGGAGGAGTATTATGTGCTGAATAATGAAATTAATGGAACACAGATGGAAGCCCTTGGACCTCCTTATCTCATCTTTTAACTGAAGGCATGGTCATTCTAAAACAACTAAGGGTGAAGAATACAGAGAGAGAGGAGTAGAAGACAAGCAGACCCCTTCTGCTCTCCCTAAAGCTGTTCTAGCATCCTCTCCCCTCAGCCAGCCAAGCTACCTGTTGGTTCTGAGACATCACAAGATGGCACTTGATTTAGAGCCCAGGCCGTCTCATGTGTATTACAGCCACCACATCTTATCTTCCGATAGCGTGACTCGCATCAGGCTCTGTGACTTAAGACCCCACGGGGGATCCTATAGCCCCTCCAGATTCTCTTGATGCCCCCTCCCCTCTGCTTTTGTTCACTGCCGGGGGTGGGGGGGGGTGCCTTCACTTCCTCTTTGCTCATCAAATAACGAACTCGTTTTTCCAGGTCTGCAGAGGAAGACAGAGAGGGAGACAGAAATAATGTGCAGACCCTCTAAGCTGGCTCCCCACCTATTACAGACTGGCCTTGTGCCACTTCACAATCACCAGTCCCCCACCGTGCCCTTAGTATGAGTTCTGATGTCCTCTGATGACCCTTATCAACATTCTCAAAGCCATACACGGAGCACTCACTGTCTGGGGCGACTGAGCCCTTGGCCTATTCTCTGGAATAAGATCAGTTGTCAGCTCAAGGAGTTGCATTTCTAGCTCTTTAAAGTCCTTCTGCAGCTTGCCAGTTTATGCCACAACATAAACTTTGCCTCCTTAGGCTGTTCAGGGGAGAAGCTCGTGAGGGGCTGAGGCCACACAGGTCAGTGCCTGTTTCCCAAAGCCTGGGGCGGTACAAGAATTGACCTTAGGAGGAATACAAGAAGACTGTGTATGATAAAGAGGCCTGGTGTTGAATAACACTGAGTCACACTGCGAGGCAATTATGCTCCATTAAATTACCCAAGGGTTATTTCTAAAAGACAGTCCCAGATGAATTATATTCTGTCTTTAAACACATTTCCAAGGCTTGCTAACCTACATTTTTCTTTTTTGGGGTTTTGTTTTTTTTTCCGGTCTTTTGTCATTTTAGGGCCACACCCTCGGCATGTGGAGGTTCCCAGGCTAGGGGTCTAATCGGAGCTACAGCTGCTGGACTATGCCATAGCCACAGCAACAAGGGATCCGAGTCACATCTGTGACCTACACATGGCAGTGCCAGATCCTTAATCCACTGAGGGAGGCCAGGGATCGAACCCACAACCTCATGCTTTGTAGTTGGATTCATTTCCACTGAGCCACCACGGGAACTCCTAACCTTATATTTTCCAAAAAAAATTTTATTGGAGTATAGTCGACTTAGAAAGTTGTGTTAGTTTCAGGTGTTACAGCAAGATAAGTCAGTTATGCCTACGCATATATCCATTGCTTTTCAGATTCTTTTCCCATAAAGGCCATCACAGAGGACTGAGCAGATTTCGCTGTGCTATGCAGCAGGGCCTTGTTACCTATCTATTTTACATTCAGTGTGTGTACATGTCAGTCCGAACCCCCTAATGTATCCCCGCTTCACCCCAACGTTTCCCCTTTGGTAATCATAAGTTGATTTCAAACTCTTTTGAATTCATTTCTGTTTTGTAAGTTCTTTTATATCATTTTTTACGAGAGTCCACATATTAGTGATCTCATACATTTGCCTTTCTGTCTGATTTACTTCACTTAATATGATAATTTCCAGGCCCACCCATACTGCTGCAAATGGCATCCTTTCATTCTTTTTATGGCTGAGTAATATTCCACTGTATATATGTACCACATCTTTAGCCAGTCCTCTGTTGATGGACATTTGGGTTGCTTCCATGTCTTGGCTATTGTAAATAGTGCTGCAATGAACACTGGGGTGCATGTATCTTTTCCAGTTACAGTTTTCTCCAGATATATGCCCAGGAGTTGTATATTTGGTTTTTTAAAAACCTTCCATAGTGGTTGTACCAGCTTACATTTCCACCAACAGTGTGGGAGGCTAACCTCCATTTTGAACAAAGAGTGGGCTTCAAGCAAGTGACAGTATCTAGCCAAAATGTGACAACATTTTGTTTCATTTGTATGTATTTTTAAAATTAAAAATGAAAATTATTTCATGGTAAGGGACGTTTGTCTTCTATTTACTGTAGTAAATAAAGTTTCCTTCTAAAATAATTTTGGTGGTAGAAAAGTGTCCGTTTAAAGAAAAAACATGAGAGTTCCACTGTGGCGCAGAAGAAACGAATCCGACTTGGAACCATGAGGTTGCGGGTTCGATCCCTGGCCTCACTCAGTGGGTTAAGGATCCAGCATTGCTGTGAGCTGAGGTGTAGGTGGCAGACGTGGCTCGATCCCTTGTTGCTGCGGCTGTGGTGTAGGCTGGCAGCTATAGCTTTGATTAGACCCCTAGCCTGGGAACCTCCATATGCCGCAGGTATGGCTCTAAAAGGACAAAAGACAAAAAAAAAGAAGTAATTGATGTGTTAACTTATTCGTGGTAATCATTTCAAAACGTATATGTGTATCAAGTCACTGTGAACTTTAAGTGTATTACAGTTTTAGAGTTCCCACTGTGGCACAGTGGATTAAGAATCTGACTTGCAGGGAGCAGTTGCAGTGCAGCAGAAATGAATCCGATGAGCAACCATGAAGATGCAGGTTTGATCCCTCGCCCCAATCAGTGGGTTAAGGATTTGATGTTGCTGTGAGCTGTGCTGTAGGTCACAGACAAACCTCCAATGCCGAGCTGCTGTGGCTGTGGCCAGCAGATGTAGTTCCAATTCAACCCCTAGCCTGGGAACTTCCATATGCTGCAGGTATGGCCCTAAAAAGTAAAAAAAACATCTGACCCAGGATGCTGCAGAGGTACAGGTTTGATCCTTGGCCTGGTCCAGTGGGTTAAGGATCTGGCATTGCTGTAGCTGTGGTGTAGGTTGTAACTGCAGCTTGGATTTAATCCCTGGCCCCGGAACTTCCATATGCTGCAGGTATGGCCATGAAAAAAACTGTTTTAAATGTATTACAGTTTTATTTTGTCAATTATACTTCAGTAAAGCTAAAAAAAGAAAATTAAGCAGCTAAAAAGTCACCTTGCATAGATCTCTATTGTGGCACAAATCATATTTTTAAAAATTATGAAGTATTTCTAACACCAAGAGCTACAGGGCAAAACCTCTGCACACCTATCATTGACAGTGAAATGAAAACATTTCCCGGCACAGTCTCCTTGCCTGCCCGCATGCATCTCTCGAAAGCATCCTATCTTAATAAATCTACTTCTTGCCTAAAAAAAAAATTCCCAATATTTCCATCATACTTCTTTTTGAAATAGCAACTAACTAACTAGTTACATACATGGCTAAAGCCATGTCCTCACTCCATTTCTTTCCCTCCCTCTTCCAGAGTAAAGAATAAAGAAAAAAAAGAACAGGCTGGGAAGCAAGCTCAGAAAGGCAATCAACAATTCTTGGTGCCCACTGATGCTACCTGGAGGAAGAAGTCCCATTACAAAAGGTGTAAGAGAGCTAGATGGCTGCTGATGAATCAATGAGGCAAGAATAATGACAGTGACATGAACTGAGGATGGTCTTTAAAATCACTCGTGTCCTTATAAGACATGACACCATAAAGCTCCTAGAAAAGAACATAAGCAAAACATTCTCTGACATAAACCGTGTGAATATTTTCTTAGGTCAGTCCCCTAAGGCAACAGAAATAAAAACAAAAATAAACATATGACTTAATCAAACACAAGCTTTTGTACAGCAAAAGAAACAACAAAAAGACAACCTACAGAATGGGAGAAAACAGTTGCAAATGATGTAACCAGAAAGGGCTTAATCTCCAAAATATACAAACGATTCTTACAAATAAAAATAAATAAATAAAAAACAATAGAAAAATGGGCAGAAGACCTAAATAGACATTTCTCCAAAGAAAACATACAGATGGCCAGCGGGCACATGAAAAATGCTCAACATCACTAATTACTAGAGAAATGCAAATCAAAACTACGAGGTACCACCTCACACCAGCCAGAATGGCCATCATTAATTAATAAGTCTACAAATAACAAACACTGGAGAGGGTGTAGAGAAAAGGGAACCCTCCTACATTGTTGGTGGGAATGTAAATTGGTACAACCACTATGGAAAACAGTAAGGAGGTACTTCAGAAAGCTAAATATAAATCCACGAAATGATCCAGCAATTACATTCCTGGGCATGTATCCAGAAAAACTGTAATTTGAAAAGATACATGCACCCCTATGTTTAGAGCAGCATTATTCACAATAGCCAAGATATGGAAACAACCTAAATGTCCATCGACAGATGAATGGATTTAGAAGATGTGGTACTCAGAATTCTCATCATGGCTCAGCAGTTAACGAACCCAACTAGTATCCATGAGGACGCAGGTTCAATCCCTGATCTTGCTCAGTGGGTTAAGGATCCGGCGTTGCTGTGCCTGTGGTGTAGGCTGGCTGCTGCAGCTCCGATTAGACCCCCAGCCTGGGAACCACCATATGCCGGGGGTGTGGCCCTAAAAAGACAAAAAGACAAAAAAACAAAGAAGATGTAGTACATATACAAAATGGAATACTCCTCAGACATAAAAAAGAATAAAACAATGCCATTTGCAGCAACATGGGTGCAACTAGAGATTCTCATACTAAGTGAAGTGAGGCAGAAAGAGAAAGACAAATATCACATTATAATGATTTCATATCATATCATATCACATGTTTGGAATCTAAAATATGGCACAGATGAACCTATCTACAAAACAGAAACAGACTCATAGACTTTCTGCATCTTTGACCTAAACCACAGCTCACGGCAATGCTGGATCCTTAACCCATTGAGTGGTGCCAGGGACTGAACCTGTGTCCTCATGGATACCAGCCAGGTTATTTCCACTGAGCCATAACGGGAACTCCCTCAATTTTTTTAAATAAAAAATTACAGATACTGGAGTTCCTGTCGTGGTGCAGTGGAAACGAATCCAACTAGGAACCATGAGGTTGCGGGTTTTATCCCTGGCCTCACTCAGCGGGTTAAGAATCCAGTGTTGCCATGAGCTGTGGTGTAGGTTGTAGACATGGCTCAGATCTGGCGTTGCTGTGGCTGTGGCGTAGGCTGGCGACTACAGCTACGATTGGACCCCTAGCCTGGGAATCCCCATATGCTGTGGGTGCAGCCCCAAAATGACAGAAGACAAAAAAAAAAGCCAAAAAAAAATTTGCAGATACTAAAGACAGTTATTTTGTTAATTATAATTGCTAATATTACTTATTTGTAGAATGTATACATCATTGAATAGGCTAGCTGTGCAGATGAGAAGTACTGAACCTAGTTGGAGTTTCTCCTTCTCCCACTTATAATACAACTTTCCCAGCAAGGG
The DNA here is from genome assembly GCA_004024745.2 of Catagonus wagneri. NCBI lineage: Eukaryota > Metazoa > Chordata > Mammalia > Artiodactyla > Tayassuidae > Catagonus > Catagonus wagneri. The sequence goes on from PVHT020000063.1 coordinate 6,366,894, forward strand.
TTCTGTAGAAACATGCAGGGACCCGACTGGGACGGAAGGTGCCAGGCTCTTGGGTGTAAAACATCACAAGCCCCGGCGTTAATACCCCGGGAATAATGAACCCTGATCACTGCACAATCTGAGTCAACTGATCACTATCAGACCTTTTCTGTGCTTTCCATTATGGGTCTTTTACATTCACAAAGGGGATATAATGAGATAATCATTAGAACTGAGACAGCTATTTCAAACATGAATCAATAAGCCAGTTGAACCTGGGAGTGCTGCTATTTAGACACCTTTTAAAGGCCAGGCTCTGCTAACACAGGGAGAGGGTTGGGGCCTGCTGGCTGAAGAAACAGGGTGGTCCTGATAGTTTCACTCTGCTTGAGGTTGTCAGACCCATTTATAGGGAACCCCGGGGTCAGCTATCATTAAACCTCCTGGATTCTGGTCACGGAAGGCATCCGGGATTACACCGGCTAAGAGCTCTGGATACAAGCATTTCCTTCAGATAAATAGGCAGTGACATCAAAGATTCACTCACAGAAGCATCTCTGATTCCTGAGGAAACGAGAACAACAGGTTTTCGTAGCAGCTCATTGGGAAGGCGGTTAACACACAGGAGCTGGTGCGGAAGCCAGTTTCAGCACTACGCCTGGTCTGGTCGACTGAGGCGGAAGTCTCAGTTTGAAACTCACTGTGATCACATTGGCATCAGCAAGTTTGAACAATACTGTAAGCAGATAGGGTAGGGGTCTCCCAGGAAAGGAGAACCAGGCATGGCTTTCTTGACGTGAGAGAAGCCATTTCAGCCTAGGCCATTTTGTGATCTAAGCCTGGCCACAATGCTCACCCTTGAACAGGTCTCAGTAGCTGATGATCGTAAAGGAAACAGGGAATGCAGGAACAAAGGAAAAGCGGTGAGGAAACAACAGTTCATTGATAAAACAGAATCCTGGGTCCTTCCGCAAGGGATGTACGTCACAATCTGATAAAGTCTTTGAGATCTGCAGGAAATAAGGCCCCTCCCAGTGGAGGACAGAATGATGCTTCTGACCTTTGTAACTTTTTCTCTTTTTTTGTCCCCACCCACGGCCTGTGGAAGTTCCTGGGCCAGGGATCAAACCAGTGCCACCACTGTAACCAGAGCCAGAGCAGTGACAATGCTAGATCCTCAACCCACTGAGCCACCAGACAACTTCAGCCCTGGTGAATTCAATCAAATAGAGCCTGGACTCTGTCAACCTTGGTCCCAGTTCTATGCTGAATCGCCTTTGCTCAAGCCCCTTCATGAATACGCATGTACCCTTAGCTTAAAACTTCCCCAGTTTTGCTGTTTGGGGAAACACTGCTTTGGGTAAGATCCCCACCCTCCGCGCCCCAGTATTCTGACTTGCTGCAAGTAATAAATCCTTCCTTTCCCGCTCTTTGGCTTGGTTGTGTCTTTCGGCTCAGCACCCACCCAGAGGAGAACCCTGTTTTTCAAGCAACAATATCACTGCTGTCATCATCATCAACTGCTATCAGTTCAGTCTTTCCTTACCTTTTAAATCTCAAACTGTGCAATCTTCTTTGTGAAGAACTGTTTGGGTATTTGTGACTCACTGCAACTCCTTCTCTCTGCTTCTTTTCTGCTTGATATCGGCTCTTGGGTCACTTCCTTCCAAACTTCATTTCTGTTAATCTAGACTTTAAAAAACAAACAAATACCACTGAAACTGCACGATGCAGACTGGGACTTGAACCCATGGGATGGGACTCGAATCCAGCCAAAACCCAGATGGGGACTCGAACTCACTGTCTTTTAAGTAAAAGCACATCAAGTCTCATGACTTTAGTTCGGGTTCTTTAGGTCTCAGCAGAGAAGGAATTCAACGAGATGCAAAGTGATAGGTAAGAAGTGGATTTACTGAGCGAGATAATGTGGACCCTCTAAGAAGGTGAGAGTGGCCTGGAAGATACACATTCCGGAGACAGAATACTGGCCGTCTTAAAAGGAGAGAGAGTGGCCCTGGGAGAAACATACTCCACGAGCAGTGTGAGTCACCTCAGGCGAGGGGCCCTGAAATATGGGGTGGTGAGTTTTTACCGGATGGGTTATTTCCTAGGCTAAATAGTTGGGGGGGGGATTATTCCAACTAGTTTAGAGAAGGGGAAGGGATTTCCTGGAACTGGGCCATCACCCACTTTTTGGCCTTTTATGGTCATGGTGCCTGCAGGTGTGTTTAGATGCTGATGTATTACAATGAGGATACAGTGAGGCTCAAGGTCTACTGGAAGTCAAACCTTCCACCATCTTGGGCCTAAATGGTTCTAACCAGTTTTGGCCGCATCGTCAATGGCTCTGTCATTCTTTAAGGTTGTGCCCTGCCCCCCTTCCCTCCTCTTTCACCATGAAATTTGGTGACTGAGTCACAACTGTGGGTATACACAAAACCACTGAGTTGTACACTTCAAATGGGGGGGCTGTAT
>PVHT020000063.1:6381970-6416753 GCA_004024745.2 Catagonus wagneri
CGAGGAGGGTTGAGCCGTTGCCGCCGCCACCATCGTCGTCGCGAGTGCGAGGTCGGGACTAAAGGTGCTGCCGCGACGACGCCGGAGATTGTGTCGCTAGCCCCCAGCCCTTCTGCCTCGCAGCTTCCCCTGCTCGGTGCGGCCTGCTCCACCCCAGCCCATCGCCCCCGCCTCCATTTCCCGCCCTCTCTTCACCACACACACGGCCCCCCCGATCATGGATCCGGGCAGTGGTGGCGGCGGCGGTGGCGGAGGCGGTGGGAGCAGCAGCGGCAGCAGCAGCAGCGACTCGGCACCGGATTGCTGGGACCAGGCGGACATGGAAGCCCCCGGACCGGGACCGTGCGGCGGCGCCGGCGGCCCTTTGGCGGCGGCAGCGGCGGCGGCTGAGGCCCAGCGTGAGCACCTCAGCGCGGCCTTCAGCCGGCAACTCAACGTCAACGCCAAGCCCTTCGTGCCCAACGTCCACGCCGCGGAGTTCGTGCCGTCCTTCCTGCGGGGCCCGGCCCAGCCGTCGGCACCCCCAGCTGGCGCCGCCGCCAACAACCACGGAGCCGGCAGCGGCGCGGGAGGCCCTTCGGGTAAAAGGCCGGGACCCCGGGCTGCCCTGGGGTGCGGGAAGAAGCCGGGCTGCTAGGGCGGGAGCAGCCGGTCTTGGAGCCGGAGCCCACCCGGGATGGGGATCCGAGTGGGTTCGGGAGCGCGCCAGGCCAGAGGCGCGTGGTCGTGGGACCAGGAGGCACGTGGGACGCTGACAGCGGCGCCGGCTGTCCTGGGTGGGGCGGCCCGGGGCCAGGGTGGCGGCTCGCGCAGGGTGGCGGCGGTGGAGGGCCGGGCGGGGTGGGAGCAGCGTGCGGGGCAAACCGCTGGAGCCTAAGGCCCGAGCCCCTCGGCCCGCCCCATCCTCGGGGCTGTATTTCCCTGCTGGAAGTGGGAACCGTATGGGACGATGGGGGACCGCTGCTGGATAGTGCCACGAGGCCTGGAAGTGAAGACAGATGGAGCTAAGGGTCGATCGGGTGGGCGTCCAGAGCACTGAGGAGTTGGCGTGGACGAATGTTCGAGTTTTCTCTTCACCTTGGCTTAGGCCAGAGAGCCTCTTTCGCAGCAATTTCTATTATTGAAACTGTAATTACGTTTTGAATATCTATGGCACGGAACTGTCCTGAAGGAATCCCAGGATGCATTGCAGTCTTGCGATCCGGCCCAAACAGTTGGCTATCAATAGATCTTTTTTCACCCTTAGCATTTTGTAAGCTTGTGAAGTTCACAGATGTCACAGAGTTAGAGTTTCTCACTTAACATTAAAGTGTGTACGTTGATTTGTGTGCCCTTTTTCTTATGTGGGACTTGGACTTTTCTCCTTGGTTGGTGATAGGTTTGGAATTTTTACTGCGTTAAAATCTTTTACCTTATTCAGGTTACTTGGTATGTATAACTCACTCTGTTCACGTGTCAGGAATTAGTCTGTTCAGACACCTGAGCATTTGTTAGAACTTCATAGTTGCGTGCCGTTTTGACCATAGCTAGTAGACCTGTGGTTTCCAGTTCTGTCTTCAAAAATCTTTCTGTACTTAGGGGATACTTAAGTGATAGCGTGCTTTCAAGTATGGATTTTGTAGGAATGTCAAATGAGTGAACTTGATTTCTCTTTAAAGTTCTATATTGTTCTATTTCGTACATAAGTAGACATCTTAAAAGTGCTCTAGGAGTTTTGTTTCTTCAGAAACTTTGGCAACAGTTCTCTCTAGAGGCAAAAGGAGTTTTGGGAAGTATGTATGTGAACACACAGTTTGGATTTGGTAGTTTTATTGACTGGTATTTCTGATTGAGTAGCAGCTGATGTTTGCCCTTTGGACAAGGAAGCTTAGCTTTGCTTAGATCGAGTCCTTTCGGCTACGTAAACTTACTAACTCCTAAAAGTGCCTGTTTCCCCGAACCATATGTGGATTGCTTTCATCCAGCCATTTCTTTTTTGGCCCTCCCTTCTAACTCTGGAGGAGTCACCAGTCCCACTCTGACTAGACCTTGGACTCCATTTCCAGTCTATTGAGCCATCAGCCAGTCATCAAGGGGCCGCCGTCCTTGGACATCCTTAGAGCAGTGGTCTGGAATGATGGTTATTCTTGAGTGAGTAGGCATTGCCTCTTATGCAGAAGGGACTATCTTTTCTCTTCCAGATATTTGTCCATTTTCAGTTTTACTCTTAATCCTTTCCTCTGTGACAGTACTAGAAGTTGGAGATTTTAAAATGTGTAGGGAGGAGTTTCCGTTGTGGCTCAGCGGAAACGAATCCGACTAGGAACCATGATTTTGCGGGTTTGATCCCTGGCCTCGCTCAGTAGGTTAAGGATCCAGTGTTGCTGTGAGCTGTGGTGTAGGTTGCAGGTGCGGCTTGGATCCCACGTTGCTGTGGCTGTGGCACAGGCCGGCAGCTGTAGCTTCAGTTAGACCCCTAGCCTGGGAACCTCCACATGCCATGGGTGTGGCCCTAAAATGACAAAAAGACAAGAAAATAAAAATAAAACAATAAGTAAAAATGTGTTGGGAAGTGGTTGTCCCTACCTTATGGTCTCTACGGACAGTTTTTTAATTTTTTATCTGAAACCTATTTTGGTATTATTATCAGCTGCTTCTACAAAATGCCAGTTAATGTTAAAAAAAAAAAAAAAAACCTGGAGTTCCCTTCGTGGCTCAGCGGTTAACGAATCCGACTAAGAACCTTGAGGTTGCCGGTTCAGTCCCTGGCCTTGCTCAGTGGGTTAAGGATCCGGCATTGCCGTGAGCTGTGGGGTAGGTTGCAGACGCGGCTCGGCTCCCGCGTTGCTGTGGCTGTGGTGAAGGCCGGCGGCTACAACTCCTGTTACTCCTAGCCTGGGAACCTCCATATGCCGCGGGTGCGGCTCTAGATAAGGCAAAAAGACCAAAAAAAAAAGTTGATTTACCATGTTCTGTCAGTGGGCTAGTGGGCTAGGATATTTTGTTGTTGTTGTTAAACCATAGCTGACATTGGCGGTGGGTGTATGTTTAGATGCCAGGAGAGCTCTTGAGGTCTAGAGAGAGCACTAGAATGAATGACTTTTAAAATATGTCTGGGATGCAGTTGCCATTGTGGCTCGGGCTAAGAACCCGACTAGTATCCATGAGGATGTGGGTTTGATCCCTGGCCTCACTCAGTGGGTTAAGGATCATGGCGTTGCCGTGAGCTGTGGTGTAGGTCACAGACAGGCTCAGATCCAGAGCATTGCTACGGCTGGCAGCTGCAGCTCCGATTTGACCCCTAGCCTGGGAACTTCCTTATGCCTCAGATGCAGCCATAAAAAAAAATAATAAAATAAAGTAAAATATGTCTGGGATAAATATGTCATTCCCCTGAAAGAAGGATAGTTTGATCTTTTTCTTTGACACTTCCTTTTGTTTTCCTTTCTTTTTCTTTCTTTTCTCTTTCTTTCCCTCTTTTGAAATAATTTTAGTGGTGCTTTTAGCAACCAGTAGAGTAGACGAAGATGCTTTTGGACAAAGAGTCATTCACTTTCACTGGCAGGCTGCTGGTTAATGCCTGTTTCCAGTTATCCGAATCAGAACTTGGGATTCATTGTTGACCTTGGGTGCAATTCTCTACAGAGCCAAGTAAACTAGTCAAGTGATGGTCTTTTAGACTCCCTAAAATAAAGGAAAATGTAGACCACAGGGATTGTGTGTACTAGAACAAACATTTTCTCCCTCCCTTCTTTCCTTCCTTCCTTCTTTCCTTCCTCTTTCTTTCTTTTTCAGGGCTGCACCTGCGCCATGGAAGGTCCCTGGTTAAGGGTCAAATAGGAGCTGCAGCTGCGTTCCTACACCACAGCCACACAGGATCCAAGCTGCATCTTCAACACAGCTTGTGGCAACATTGGATCCTTAAGCCACTGAGCAAGGCAGGGATCAAACCCACATCTTCATGGACCCTGTATTTGCTTAACCCACTGAGCCATAATGGGAACTCATAGAACATTTTCTATGATATAATGTACTTTTTTTAGGTCCAAGTTGTACTTAGCTTTTTTATTGTTAAATGAGAAACAGGTTCACCAGTGTTAATCAGGGTTACTTGGTGTCTTGGTCTTTTTGGGCTGTTGTAACAATACTATAGATTTGGTAGCTTTTTTTTTCTTTTTTCCTTTTCTAGGACCGCACTTGCGGCATATGGAGGTTCCCAGGCTAGGGGCCTAATCGAAGCTGTAGCCGCCGGCCTGTGCTTGTGACAGCCACAGCAACACCAGATTCGAGCCACAGCTCACAGCAACTCTGGATCCTTAACACAATGAGCGAGGCCAGGAATCGAACCCACAACCTCATAGTTCGTAGTCGGATTTGTTAACCACTGAGCCACGACGGGAACTCCTAGACTTGGTAGCTTATAAACAGGAATTTATTGCTCACAGTTCTGGAGCCTGAAGTCTGAGATCAGGGTGCTAAGCTGGTGGTGCCTCTTGGATAGCAGTCTGCTGACATGTGTCCTCACAGGGCTGAAGAGGCAAGGGGGGATCTCAGGGGCCTCTTTTTATTAGGCATTAATCCCATTCCGGAGTGCTCTGCCCTAAGAGCCTAAGGCCTCCCAAAGGCCCAACCTAATGCCATTGCTTTGGGCATTAACATTTCTACACAGGAATTTTGGGAAGAACACAAAACATTGAGGCCATAGAACTTGGATTTGTAGACACAGCCACAGCTTCTAAAGTAAGCTTCCCCCTAGCCTGGGAACCTTCATATTCCACGGGTGCGGCCCTAAAGAGCAAAAGAAAAAGAAAAAACCCCACGAACTACCAGCTCTCTCAGTAGGTCCTCAGAAGGGCATTATCTCCAAAATGTTCTGTTTTGTAGTGTTTGGGTCTTGCTGAATTCCTTGTGGTAGGGGAGGGACTTTTGGGGGATTGGTATGATTCACATGCCATAAAGTTCACCTAAAAGTTGAGTGTTTTTTTTTTTTTTTTTTTAGTGTATTCATGAAATTATGCCCCATCCCCACTTGGTGAATGCTTGCTAAGCACTGAATTTTCCCAAAGGTGACCTTTTCAGGGCCACTAGAGAAGATTCCCCCGAATCAAAGTAATGGTTGTTTGGTCCTCAAGGGCTCTTACATTTTATTGTTTTGTTAAGAGATACCAGTTGATTGATAAGTCTAGATCGATGATAGATACGGTTCTTGACTTGATTTTTTTTTTTTTTTTTTTTTTGCTTTTTGGACCCCACCCGCAGCATAAGGAAGTTCACAGGCTAGGGGTCCATCAGAGCTACAGTCTACACCACAGCCACAGCAACTCGGGATCCCTGACCAACTGAATGAGGCCAGGGATCAAAACTGCATCCTTATGGATACTAGTCCGATTTGTTTCTGCTGCGCCACACCTGGAACTCCAGTGTTGTCTTTCTGATTAGAGGGAAAGGAATGAAAAAGAGACTAGATAATCTTTGGGGATGAGTTAGCAGTATTAGAATGGAATTTTTTCAAGATGTTAATCTCAGGTTTTGCTCAGATAGGTGTATTGCAATTAGTGAATAGATGTATGCCTGCCTACAGAACGCAGAATTTTCTGTGCTAGGCACTTGAAGTGATACCACCAAGAGGAACAACTGATTCTTAGAGTCTAGAAAAAGGGGTCAGATACCCAATATACTCTAAGGAAAGACTGGGGTAAGAGGGCCATGCACAGGGTGTAGAGAGGGCTTTCAAAGCTGAGAATTGTTCACAGGTACCCTTATATAAATAATTTCAGTCATGTCACCCTAATTATTAAACTAAAGATCTATTTTCTGCCAAGTGTTCTTTGTGAATATTGTAAGATTGGGGGTGGTTTGTTTGTTCGCTTTTTAGGGCCGCACTTGTGACATAGGGAGGTTCCCAGACTGGGGGTCAAATCAGAACTGTAGCTGCCGGCCTGTACCACAGCCACTGCACTGCAGGATATGAGCTGCGTGTGCGACCTATACCACAGCTGGATCAAACCTCATGGTTACTAGTAGGATTCCTTTCTGATCACCACAACCGGAACTCCTGTTTGTTTGGCTTTTTTTAAGACATAATTAACATGTAAAATTCAACTTTCTTGTGCTTCTGTAGTTTGTTTGCTAGAAACTTGCTAGAGTAGGGCCTCGGTTATCTTTGTACTACTTGTAGGTGGAGACATACGTATTTCATATCAAATAGCAGTGAATTACTACGATTCTGGCTATTGGGCGTGTTAATTTAGAATTTCATTCTATTCACAGTTTTTAAAAATTTGGGTGAAGCAAGAATTTGACTTCTAGTTGAAGGTTCTTGATTATTCTGAGGTCCTCAGACTCCTTTTTTAGCTGTCAGTTGCTGATTCATACCAAAGCTTCTTAAAGGTTGTGTCCTTCTTTTCAGTAGATTTTAACAAAGCTTGTCAGGGTTACAGATGTAGTTGTTCTTTCTTATAAATGACTTTGTTCTAGGGAGACCTAGTTGATTAATACTCCAGGTTAAACCAGTTCCTCATCACATTCCATTTTCTAGGTGAGAGAAACACTTAGCAAGGATTTTTTTTTTTGAGTTTCTTTACTAGCCTAGCCTAAGAGTGAACATACCAAATTCCAGACCACATCTTGACTAGGTAACTGTATGTCACTTCACTTGACCCAAAAAGTGGATACCTTAGCAAATTACTGTGTATAAAGTAAATAAACTACAAGGATATATTTACAGCACAGGGAATACAGCCATAATTTTATAATAACTATAAATGGAGTACAACCTTAAAAAACTGTGACTCACTGTTGTACCTCTGAAACTTATGTAACATTGTACATAACATTGTACATCAAGTGTACCTCAATTTAACCAAAAAAAAAAACAACACTGTACTTCAATTAAAAAAATAAAAGTGTCCCATAGAATGTCACTGGTTAACTATTTCTGTAGAGTTCTAGTGGGTTACCATACTACTGAGCAGTCCGTGTCCATCTCCTTTGCGTAGTTTGGTTGCACAGAGGTGTTTTTCTCTTATCCTTGTACCTTACTGTAAGAGCTGAAATTGTTTTGGTTTGTGTATTTTAAAATAACTTCATTGATTTTGCAGTAGATAGGATATAAATCATCAATAAGGGTTTAGGGTTTTAGGGTTGTTTGAAAAATAGAGTGGAATTTTAGTTACTCAACAGAAAAATCCAATCAAGCTGATATGTGGCATTGCTTTTGTGACTGAATAATTAGGTTCTTAGAATGTTAGGGCTAGAAATGACCCTGGCAGTAATACAATCTCCTCATTTTCAGATGAAGAAACTGAAGCCTAGAGATGCTAAGTGAATGCCTAAGGTCACTCACAGACTTAAGGACACAGTTGGGTTTAGAATCCAAATTTGCCAGCTGCCAATTTAGTCCTCCCTCTGCCACACCATGCTGTTTAATATGGGGGAAAAAAGGCATCCTAGAGCTAATTACTACAACCAACATGGATTTTCTGAGAGAGTGGCCCTGGAATTTGCCTTTCTTGTATTTAATTTCTTGAGTTTTTGTAATTATGGGGCTTTGAATTGCTTGTTGTAATAGGTTTGTTAAGCAGTTACTGTGTGATTAATATACTACGCGCCTTAGCGGGGTGAGGATCCAGTGTTGTCAGTGACCTCAGCCGGCTGTGGCTCAGGTCACTGCCGTGGCTTGGGTTCAGTTCCTGGCCTGGAAACTTTCACATTCTGTGGGCACAGCCAAAAAGAAAAAAGAAAATTAAACAAATAGATGTGACATCTGTGAATAAATGGAAGAGTTAGATTAGAATCAGGTCTGATTTCAGAGTTTATTCCAGTAATAGTAACTCTACTAGTCCTTTCCTTGTGATTGGATGGTAAAAGATCTTTTTGCCCGAGATACTTTTTCAGAAATTGGGCCTAGGAGTTTGTGACTATGGCACCATCTCCATGCTCTTTCTCAGTAGTGGCTGGGTGACACTGTCATTAAGTCAGCAGTGCTCTAATTTGAAGCTTTTTTTTTTTTTGTCTTTTTTTGTCCTTTTAGGGCCGCACCCACGGCACATGGACGTTCCCAGGCTAGGGGTCTAATTGGAGCTGTAGCTGCTGGCCTACTCCATAGCCACAGCAACGCGGGATCCAAGCCGCGTCTGCGACCTACACCACAGCTCACGGCAACGCCGGATCCTTAACCCACTGAGAAAGGCCAGGAATCGAACCCGAAACCTCATGGTTCCTAGTCAGATTGGTTAACCACTGAGCCACGACAGGAACTACTGAAGTAATTTTTTTTAAACAGCTGTGATCACCACTCCCATAACATTGTGCCTTTTTATTTTTAGTGTGTTAGATAATTAAGGCAAAACCATGGATATCTGTATATGTTCTGTCGGCTTTTCTTTCTGATGTCTGCCTTTACTATTTTCCAGTGTTGGTTGTGGGAGAAAAATACCGCAGCCTGCAATTTTGGTAACTTGTATGGTCACCTGTTTGCTAAAGAATTTTTAGTTCCTTACTCAAGCTATACTTTAATGTCTCTTGAATATTGTTTCTTTAACCTCCTTCTTAGAAAACTGGCTCATATAAAATTGTTTTGACTCTATTCAACCCTAATGGAAATAAAAACTGCTGAAGTTCATTCAGTGAAAACTGTTTTTACAGTATACCGTGCCAACCTGTGGAAGTTACAAGAATAGAGAAAAGTCTCTGTGTTTCAGAAAACCAGTCATTCTAGAAGGCCATTATCTCCTCGGAAACATGAGCTAAGCTATGTGTGTGGGTGTATCTATAATTGAAAGAAGGGTCATATCCTAGAGGGGTTGAAGATAGCTCAGTAGCCCTTCAGGGGGTGGGGTGAATGGGGAGTGGGATAGAAGCAGAAAATCAGATAAGGCCAGTTTTACCATAATTGAGGAGAATCCTTAAGAGGAACTAGAACTGTGTACATGCGGCTTTTAATTTTAAAATTAAAATTCAATTCCTTGTTTATAGTAGGTACCTTTCAAGTGCTTAATAGCCTCAAGTCGGTAGTGACTGTCATCACAGCACAGATATAGAACATTTCCATCATGGTAGAAACTTGTATGGGGCAGAACTGTCACACTGTATCTTACTTCCATGCAGTGTAGTACACTTGTGACTTATGTGACAGCATGGAAGTTTTAATTTTTTTTTTCTTTAATGAACATGCCATTTAGCTAACAGGAGTAAGGTATTTTATTTATGATGGCAGTTTTATTCATTTATTTATTTATTTGGCCATGCTCATGGCGTGCACAAGTTCCTGGGCCAGGGACTGAACCTGTACTATAGCAGCAACTTTAGCCACAGCAGTGACACCACCAGATCCTTAACCTGCTAAGCCACCAAAGAAGTCCTAGGATGGCTATTTTTTTTTTTATTTATAATAACATTTATTATTTTTTCTTTTGAGGGCCACATCTGATGCTTATGGAAGTTCCCGGCCAAGGGTCAAATTGGAGCTGGAGCTGTAGCCGCCAGCCTATACCACAGCGGCGCCAGATCCTTGACCCACTGAGCGAGGCCAGGGATCAAACGTGCATCTTCATGGATAATGGTTAGGTTTATTACTGCTGAGCCACAACAGGATCTCTGCCAGTTCATTAATCTTTATCCCAACCTGTACTATTTTTTCCTTTTAATGTAGGGTACTCAGTTTTATTTGCTCATATACTCTAATAACTTTACTCCTTAATGAGAATTATTCCTTTAAATACTTGATAAGGGTATGTTTCTGAACATGGAGATACCATTGGAAAATATGAACCCATAATTTCATTACTTAGGAGATATACTTCTCTTTCATTAGCAGATACGAACCTCGTAGGACTTCAGAAAACAAGCACATGTGTTTGCTAACCATGAACAGATGACCTTGGACCTAGTAGAATTCTAAGCCCACTGTCAGTAGTAGCCAGTAAAATCAGGATGTGATATGCACTAAGAAGACCAGGGTAGAATGAACAAGGAGTGTGTACGTGTGTACGTGCATGCTTGCCTATGTGTGTGTGTGTGTGCAGCCTGGGTATAACCATATTGAGAAGTTTAAATTTAAGGAACATCTTTCTTTCTTTTTTTTAGTGATTTTTATTTTTTCCATTATACCTGGTTTACAGCGTTCTACCAGTTTTTTGTTTTTGCTTTTTTTTTTTTTTTTTGGTCTTTTTGCCTTTTCTAGGGGCGCACTTGTGACATATGGAGGTTCCCAGGCTAGGGGTCTAATCGGAGCTGTAGCCGCCGGCCTACGCCATAGCTTCAGCAACTTGGGATCCGAACCACATCTGCAACCTACACCACAGCTCATGGCAACGCTGGATCCTTAACCCACTGAGCGAGGCCAGGGATCGAACCTGCAACCTTATGATTCCTAGTCAGATTTGTTAACCACTGAGCCACGACAGGAACTCCTGTTCTACCAATTTTTTACTGCATAGCAAAGTGACCCAGTTACACATACATAGATACATTCTTTTTCTCACATTATCCTCCATCATGCTCCATCATAAGTCACTAGATATAGTTCCCAGTGCTATACAGCAGGATCTCATTGCTTATCCGTTCCACAGGCAATAGTTTGCATCTCTTAACCCAAGATTCTCAGTTCATCCCATTCCCTCCCCCTTGGCAACCATAAGTCTGTTCTCCAAGTACATGAGTTTCTTTTCTGCAGAAAGGCTCATTTGTGGCATATATTAGATTCCAGATACAAGTGATATCATATGATATTTGTCTTTCTCTTTCTGACTTACTTCACTTAGAATGAGAGTCTCTAGTTCCACCTCTGTTGCTGCAAATGGCATTATTTGGTTCCTTTTTATGGCTGAGTAGCATTCCGTTGTGTATATATACCACATCTTCTTAATCCATTCATCTGTCGATGGACATTTAGGTTGTTTCCATGTCTTGGCTATTGTGAGTAGTGCTGCAATGAACATATGGGTGCATGTGTCTTTTTCAAGGAAAGTTTTGTCCGGATATATGCCCGAGTGGGATTGCTGAGTTATATGGTAGTTATATAGTTAGTTTTCTGAGGTACTGTTTTCCATAGTGGTTGTATCAAGGAACATCTTATATCTGTGATTTTTCTGGTTCACTTTCCCCAATATTTGTAAATATTGCTGGCATTGCCATTTCATGTTTAAAATGTCATCCACATCCATGGTCTGAACGCATGGAAATCTTTTTTCCACCATGAGGAAACTATGGTCAATTTCCTATTTTACGGCTCTTTAATAATAGGTACATGTTAAACACTTAATTGCTTTTGGTACTGACTCTGTAAGCTTTGTTAATGTAAGACAAACATACTATAAAAGTAGGATATTTTGGAGTTCCCATCATGGCTCAGTGGAAACAAATCTGATTAGTATGCATGAGGGCACAGGTTCAATCCCCGGCCTCACTCAGTGGGTTAAGGATCCGGCTTTCCCGTGAGTTGTGGTATAGGTCACAGATGTGGCTCAGATCTGGCGCTGCTGTGGCTGTGATGTAGGCCGGCAGCTACAGCTCCAGTTCAGTCCCTAGCTCAGGAACCTAAAAAGACAAAAAAAAAAATACCCAGTAAGATATTTTGAAAAATAAAACCATGAACAGAGGTGTTCCTTTATGCACTTATGGGGGTGAATTTATGGCTGATTTCACTGTCCTGAGAAGTGCCTTACAGCCTAATGCATAGTGTATATTTGTAAATTTAGAGTTGGTTCTAGAACTAGGTAGTCGGGTATATGCGTTACTTCATTTTATAAAGCCCAGAATGACAGGAAAGCCCGTCATAGCAGTTATCTCAATCTTTTCCTGCCTTAAAATATTTGTACATCATCACTTACTCAGTTTACTTTTTTGAGTGATTTTCAACAGGTTGTCTGAGGAAGGGCAAGATGGCCCTTTCGTAACTTGGAAAAGACCAATTGAGTCTGATATGTCTGAATTTTTTTTTTTTTTTTTGTCTTTTTGCCTTATCTAGGGCCACACCCGCGGCATATGAAAGTTCCCAGGCTAGGTGTCTAACAGGAGCTGTAGCTGCTGGCCTTCGCCACAGCCACAGCAACATGGGATCTGAGCCGAGTCTGCGATCTACACCACAGCTCACGGCAACGCCGGATCCTTAACCCACTGAGCAAGGCCAGGGATTGAACCCACAACCTCACGGTTCCTAGTCGGATTGGTTAACCACTGAGCCACGACGGGAACTCCTGATATGTCTGAATGTTAGATGGTAGTTATTTTGTAGGGTCTTAGGGCGAATTAAATGAGATAGCAATTAGCACATAAGGGCTCAATAAAAATTAGTTGGAGTTAGGACAATCTAACACCACCACCTCCGCTCCTACCCTCCAGGACTGTATGGTTTGATGAGTGCTTCTTATCCCTGTCTAGCCCTAAAACGTAACGTCACATAGCATAGCATAGCAAATGCTACAGAGATAAGAAGCACTCATTCAGTGCAGGCTTTGGCTGCACCTGTGGCCTATGGAAGTCCGAGGCCAGGGATCCAACCTGCACCACAGCAGTGACCTGAGCAGCTGCAATGACAACACCAGATCGTTAGCCCACTGTACCACAAGGGAACTTCTCAGTACATGTTAGTTGAGAGAACTGAGTTGATAGTGCTGGGGGTGGAGACTCCTTTGCTGAATTAGGTGCCAGGAGTTATTTAATTGATATTAAATAAATATTCTTTCATTTAATCCTGTCAGGCAAATGGCATGTCATTTCTGTGATTCCAATGAAATAATTTTATCTCGTAGCTTATAAATGACAAGCTAGGATTTAAAGCCTGGAGTCAGCTCAGTTCTACCTTCTTGCTACTTGTCCTGCCTCCTCCATCCCTAGTGTGGCATGAACTTAATTCACTTAGCACTGCTTGCTTTTTCTAAAAATTGAGTGATTTTTTTCCTTGCCTTACCTATAAACTTTGAAATAGGGAAACAAAAAAGGTTAATCTATATTCTGTCAAGTATAATGCCTGTTAAACATTCCAAACTAAGTTCAAGATTTTTTTCCCCTAGTTTCTTTTTCTTTTTCTTTGACTGTGCCCACAGCATGTGAACGTTCCTTGCCAGGGATTGACCCTGTGCCATAGCAGCAACCAAGCTGATGCAGTGACAACACCAGATCCTTAACCTGCTGTGCCACAAGGGAACTCCCCCCCACCCCAAGTTTCTGTTAATACCTTGTTAATCACATAGGTTGGGGTCATCTTAGATCTTTGAATCTTCCTTTCTTCCTACTCCTGTCAGATACTACCTCTGTTATCTCTGCATTTAACCCCTCCTCTCTAGCAGGACTGCCCATCTGTCCTGATGGCGTACTTTCTCATAAGTAGTGGTGTTGGTCTTTCTGCCTTGTAGTATCCTTACCCCTCTAGTTCATCTAGAGAATGATTTTCCTAAGTGACACTTGGCTTGTCACATCTCTCCTCAAAAAAATTAGTTGCTTTTTACCCTTCAGAGACAGGAGTTACTTTCTTCAGCACTTCATGTTAAATATTGGGCCCAAAATTTTTCGTTGATTTATTGGTGTTAATACTTTCTGAGTACTGATTTTAAATAAGAGTTTTGGGAGTTGCCTTGCGGCACAGTGGGTTAAAGATCCAGCATTGTCGCTACAGCGACTTGGGTTGCTGCTGCGGTGTAAGTTCAGTCTCTGGCGCAGGAACTTCCACTTGCCATGGGCACAGCCAAAAAAGTAAATAATAAATATGAATTTTGCAGGTTATGAGCTCATTATTCTTTATTATTTGGTGTGCAGGATTCATGTGACTTCAAATTCTTTGATGCCTTTTTGCATCTTGTAGATTCTTTAAAGCAAGGGTATTTAGATATCAGAGTATCATTTAAGTTTATCAGATCTGAAAATAAACTTCCGTTTTGGGGTATCAGTGTATCATACATCTCTTCTATTGATGTCACAGGAAGATTTGCAGTGTGACAACTGTGGAAACGATTGTTGCTTGACCTTAGATTCTTTTTTTTTTTTTTGCTTTTTAGGGCCATAATCATAGCATATGGAGGTTCCCAAGCTAGGGATCGAATCGCAACTGCAACTGCCTGCCTACGCCATAGCCACTTGGGATCCGAGCCATGTCTGCAACCCTATACCACAGCTCACAATAATGCCGGATCCTTAACCACTGAGCAAGGCCAGGGATCGAACCCGCATCCTCATGAATCCTAGCCGGGTTCATTAACTGCTGAGCCACAAGGGGAACTCTGACCTTAGATTCTAATATAAGACAAAATTGGCATCATTGTAATCACTTTTTCTGAGATGAGGTAAGGGCTTATATGCAGTTCAGAGACTGTGTATGAATGTCCTTTTATTTTATTATTATCAAATAGGATTTATTCAGGGATCTTGATGATAACATGTATGATTATGTAATCTTAAAAAGGCCCAATTGTTGCCTTCTTGGGCTAGACCTACCGAGAGAAGTAATGTGTATTTGTTGAGCAAAGTCCCACTGACTTGATGTGTACTCAGCTGCAGATTACTTTCACAGCATCTGTGAAGGAAAAGTTTATGAAGCAAAATCAGAGAACAAGCATGCTTTCCGAGTACATTTCAATTACTGAAAATATTTTAAAATTAGCTGTAACTGGTAGATTTTTTTACATTCCTGTTGCACGTGGATGTTCCCAAGCCAGGGATTGAACCCAGATGGATTTTTTAGTATACTAAACAGATTTTTTTGAAAGCTTGAATTTGTTACCATTGATCTGAATTATTGAGGTTTTTGTTTTGTTATTGAACTTTTATTTTTGCTGTATTTTAAAAAATGAAATGGAGGCGTTCCTGTCACGGCACAGCGGTTAACGAATCCGACTAGGAATAGTGAGGTTGCAGGTTTGATCCCTGGCCTCGCTCAGTGGGTTAACGATCTGGTGTTGCCATGAGCTGTGGTGTAGGTCGCAGACGCGGCTCGGATCCTGCGTTGCTGTGGCTGTGGCGCAGGCCAGCAGCTACAGCTCCAATTAGACCCCTAGCCTGGGAACCTCCATATGCTGCGGGTGCAGCCCTAAAAAGACAAAAGACAAAATAAATGAATAAAATAAAAATAAATAAAAAATGAAATGGATGCATAGGTCTCAATTTTTATTAAAACTTATTTCTATTAAACAGCATCTGCGGAACCTTCTCAAGAGGAGCAGTCATTGTTGTGTGAAGGTAATTTTCTGTGATGTCACTGAATACCTAATTGGGAAAACACGAAGTTGTCTAGATATTGTTTTGTAAATATATATTATATCTCAATTTCTTGTCTAGGTTCAAATTCAGCTGTTAGCATGGAACTTTCAGAACCTGTTGGTAAGAAAATTTCTGACCATATTAATACAGTAATATGAAACTCTTTCACTCTCAAGATTTAAGGTGCAAATGTAAGTGTTATGATTATTATAATGCCTATATTTAAAACTGACTGTTAGGATTTTAAAAGCAGAACTAGTTGAGCATTAACACTGCCATGATAAATTTATGAAGGCAAATATAAAAGAACTGGGTGGAAGAATGCTAAAGTCAGTTTGATTCGTTCTGTGAAAAATTTCCTTCCTCTTTCTTAACCATAATTCCCAAGGTGATTAATAAAGTCGATGCTAAAAGTTATATTACTTGCAGAGGAAAAATAAAAGGTCTCCTAAATCTTTTCATGCTTTTTTGTATTCTGATTTTGAACTCTCTTTTTTCCACTGTCAGGACATCTTTTTTTGCCGGGGCAGGCGCACCCGTGGCATATGGACGTTCCCAGGCTAGGGGTCGAATCAGGGCTATAGCTTTCGGCCACAGCCACACAGGATCTGAGCTGCATCTCATGGCACCACAGCTCACGGGAACGCTGGATCCTTAACCCAATGTGCTAGGCATCACACCCACATCCTCGTGGATACTAGTCGTGTTCCTAACTGCTGAGCCACAGTGGGAACTCCCCCACACAGACACACCCCGCGCGCCTTTTCTAAGACATTTTGAAGCTGGAGTAACTGGGCTTTTAGAAGTGTTAGACCTCCTGGTTTTGTTTTGTTTTTGCTTTTTAGGGCCACACCTGAGGTCTGTGGAGGTTCCCAGGCTAGGGGTTGAATCAGAGCTTACAGCTGCCAGCCTATACCACAGCCACAGCAATGCCAGATCCGAGCCGCGTCTGCCACCTATACCACAGCTCATGACAATACTGGATCCTTAACCCACTGAGCAAGGCCAGGGATCGAACCCGCAACCTCATGGTTCCTAGTCAGATTCGTTTCTGCTGCGCCACAACAGAAACTCCAGATCTCCTATTCGTGCTTTATTTTTCCTTATGAAGCTGAAGCTTCGTTAATGTAGCAGTCTCTTAAAATCTCTGAATCATCTGTGATGTCAGCAGTGAGACCAGCTTGTCTGTTTCTGTTGTGAAAGAGATTTTCTTGTGTGTCTCTTGATGTTAGGAAATAGAACTGAATATGTAAAGTTCTGTTTGCTTTTTGAAAACATCTGTTTTAGAGTTGATAATAAACTCTTTTTGGAATACTAAGCCAAAATGTCTTACTTCGGTAGAAAATGGGGAGACAGAAATGTCCCCAGAAGAATCATGGGAGCACAAAGAAGAAATAAGTGAAGCAGAGATAGGGGTTGGTTCCTTGGGAGATGGAAGGCCCACAGAAGAAAGTGCCCAGGAAATGATGGAGGAGGAAGAAGAAATACCAAAACCCAAGTCTGTGGTTGCACCGCCAGGTGCTCCTAAGAAAGAACATGTAAATGTAGTGTTCATTGGGCATGTAGGTAAGTTGCATTCATGGCGGTGACAAGGACCAAAGTTGTCAGGTACAACAAACAGAGAACATCTTATTTAGCTACTTGAGGATGCTTAGTAAAACTGAACTAAATTCATATAAAATGTCTTGATTTTTAACTCAGTAGGTTTTTTAGCTGGCCCCAAATTGCCAACTCTTTGTTCTTGAAGGTTTGTTTTTTTTTTTTTTTTTTTTTTTGTCTTTTTGCCTTATCTATGGCCGCACCCGCGGCATATGGAGGTTCCCAGACTAGGGGTCTAACAGAAGCTGTAGCTGCCGGCCTTCGCCACAGCCACAGCAATGTGGGATCCGAGCTGCGTCTGCAACCTACACCACAGCTCACGGCAACGCCAGATCCCTATCCCACTGAGCAAGGCCAGGGATCGAACCCACAACCTCATGGTTCCTAGTCGGATTTGTTAACCACTGAGCCATGACGGGAACTCCATGTTCTTGAAGGTTTTGATAGCATGGAAGCGAGAAGAAAATAAGCTTCAGAATATTTGTATATAATGCATAATTGGTCTGTAGACTACTGGTGATGGCTTAGCATCTTATGGGACCTATTAATTATCATAGAAAATGTGCCTGTATTTTTTGCCTGAATTCAATTAATTTTTGGTGTTAACTTTACTAGGTATTTTAATTTCCTATGTGTAAGGAATTAATAATTTGGAGTAACTTCTGGATGTTCTCATATTGCTGGTTGCACACACCAAACAAAACCATACTTAATTTACCTAAGATATTTTCTGACAATCTGACTTAAGCCCAAAATTGTGAGAATAGAGAATTATGTGCCCCATTTTCTTTATCTTATCTCTGCTTTCACCTGGATTTGATGATAAATCCTTTTGCTGTTTTTTCTGGCTGTGTCCATGGCATGTGGAAGTTCCCCAGGCCGGAGATCAAACCCACCAGGGATTGAATCTGGGTCTCTGCGGAGACAGTGCTGGATCCTTAACATGTTGCACCACATGAGAACTGTTTTTTCAGTAGCAAGAACTCCATTGAAATGTGTAAAAGAGTATCCCTGTTGGCTGAGAGTGAAAGCGGACTACCTAAGTGCAGTTCACAGGTCTTTGGTTACTTTTGCTCTCCTTTGAGTCTCCTCTTCAGTAATTTATATTCTTCTGCTCCAGAAAGCCAAGGAGCAATCTGTTAAAAAATTCTTACCTTCTTTATCAGTAAAGTAGTTTTAAGTAAGGTGTCTTAGCTTCAAAGGGAAAGCTCATGACCAGAATTTATGACCCAAATTCCTATCAGTGCAGTTACTTTTGCAAGCTATAATTATATATGTTAAATGGACCTTTTAGTTGTGTTTGTATACAGTGATTATATTTTGTTTTTTTTTTCCCCCCCACACCTATGGTGTGCATATGTTGATGATGTTGTTACTTTTAGATGCTGGCAAGTCAACCATTGGAGGACAAATAATGTAAGTATATTTATTGGTAAATGTCTTGTTATTACTCTAAGACTTTCATGGAACATTAAATGTATTTCTAAAAGTTATGTTTTAGATTTGTTAATAAAAAGTTAATATAGATTATAAGAAGTCTTAGTTTGCTTTAAATATAATTTTCTGGAAAGTAATGAATCTGGGGGAACTGTTTTTTTCTTCATCAACTGCTTAAATGTGGATTTATATAAAGACAGGTAGTCTGGCTAACGTGCTGAATAATTTTTTATCGTATATGGAAGGCATCTAGGTATGAAAATACCATTTTTGACTTCTAGTTATGTGTTCTAGAATTGAAAAATATTTTAAGTTAAAACATCCTTTTAATCTCTCCTAAATTAGGCCCATTTCTTTAAGCTTTATCATCAGAGGATCTAGAGGGCCTGTCTTCATTGTCTTGCCTTTTTAATTAGTCTTGATCAGTAATCTTGCCGTTTACTTCTGTAAATTTCCACAACAAACCCTAATAAAATGGACTCTTATGTGGGAATCCTTAACTAAGGCTCTGTGGAAGGAAGTGACAGGCCTGTTTGATATTGTGTTTTAGGGCAATGTATATTTTTTGCTTATGGGATGGAATTTTCTTTGATATTTCACTAAGATTCTACACTCAAAATGGTTAGAAGTATGCACTATAGATTGCATTTAGTTGTTATGACTCCTTGGTCTCCTCCAATTTGTGACATTTCCTCAGTTTTATCTTTCATTATCTTCATAATTTTTGAAGAGTGTTAGTTAATTTATGGGATGTTCAATTTGGGTTTGACTGATAATTAACAATATGAGGTTATACATTTTGGACAGAGCTATCGGAAGATATTTGTGCTTTTATCAGAGCATCCTGTTATAGGGCACATGATAGCAATATTCAGTATGTTTTGTTTACTGCTGGTGATAGTCATGATTACTTGGTTAAGGCGTTGTCTGCCAGAATTAGTCTTTGTAAAGTTACCATTTTTTCCCATTTTTGGTGGGGGGAGATAATTTGAGGCTATAAATATCTTTTCCATTGAAACTTGCCATGATTTCAGCATCTGCCCCAGTGGTGCCTTTACTTAAAGGTAGCTGTTTTATGGACTTGAAATTCCCTCCAAGAGCTTTTAAAGATTTCCTAACTTCACAACTGAATATTTTGTAATTAAATGTTTACTTTTATTTTCTTTAAATATTTTCAGGTATTTGACTGGAATGGTTGACAAAAGGACACTTGAGAAATATGAAAGAGAAGCTAAAGAAAAAAACAGAGAAACTTGGTAAACTTTTATGACATTAAGAATTACTTTTAAGGAAACTGCCTACTTCATGAGGTCTGAAGCTTTCATAACAGGAAAAGTTTCCCTTCCCCTCATTACTACCCGGTAGATCAAGTTCCTGATAACTACATAACTTAAGTAGAGAAAATATGGAAACAGCCAAACATCCAGGATAACAATAGGAGACTTGTGGAATAAATTATAAAATACCCATTTAACTGAGTCTTTACATAGCCACTAAAATTTCATTTATGGAATTTACAATAACCAGGAGTAGAACTGATGTTACAGTGGAATTTGGGAAGAAAGGAGGTAACAAAATAGTACTTAGGATATGATCATTAACTGTGAATAAACATTTGAAAGAAAAAAAGGAATTATTGACAGTGGTTGCCTTTGCGTGGTGTGAGAGAAAGTGTCAACTCTTCTTTCAAAGTTAAGCTTTAAATAGGACATTGATGGTCTTTTTTCTTTTCTCTTTTTTTAAAGTTTGTATTAAGGGGAAAAGCCCTAATGAGTGTAATACTAAAAAATAGATTACTTGCCATGAAATACAAATGATGAGGTAATCTAAATTACTAAGGGTTTTTTTTTTTTCCCCGCTGCAGCCATGGCATGTATGAGTTCCCAGGCCGAGCATCAAACCCATACCGTAGCAGCAACCTGAGCTGCTGCAGTGGCTACACTGGATCTTTAACCCATTGTACCACAAGGGAATGCTTAGTGGCCTTTTTTTTTTTTTTGGTTGTTGTTTTGTTTTTGGGGGGGTGGGGGCGCACCTGCAGTATATGGAGGCTCCCAGACTAGGGGTCCAGTCGGAGCTGTAGCCACTGACCTACGCCAAAGCCACAGCAACGTGGAATCCAAACTGCATCTGTGGTCTCAATCACAGCTCGCGGCAATGCTGGATCCTTAACCCACTGAGCAAGGCCAGGGATCGAACCTGCAACCTCATGGTTTCCAGTCAGATTCGTTTCCGCTCTGCCACGAAGGGAACTCCTGGCCTTTAGTTTTGAAAAATACCCTTAGGAGTTCCCTTCGTGACTCAGTGGTTAACGAATCCGACTAAGAACCATGAGGTTGCGGGTTCGATCCCTGGCCTTGCACAGTGGGTTAAGGATCCGGTGTTGCCGTGAGCTGTGGTGAAGGCTGCAGATGCGGCTTGGCTCCCGCGTTGCTGTGGCTGTGGCGAAGGCCGGCGGCTACAGCTCCCGTTAGACCCCTAGCCTGGGAACCTCCATATGCCGCGGGTGCGGCTCTACATAAAGGCAAAAAGACAAAAAAAAAAAATGAAAAATACCCTTAGACAGCCATTATTTGTATTATACTTTGTGCTCAATTATTATAACAATGAAATGTAAAGGAACTTGCTGCATAACTCACGGTGTTATTGGCATTAGTACTAAGTAGTTTGTTTATTGTCAGTTTGTTCTCATAAAAAATGTTTCCTTATAGAATATATAACTGACAGAGGGTATATGTAAAAGCTTCAATGGTGTGAATCAAAATAGTACAAGTTTTAGTCATTTAATTTTTATTTTTACCCAGTCCTGTTCATAATTTAAATGGTGTATGCTGTGAGTTCCCATCCCTGCTCTCAGAAAGGAACCTGTCTAGTATCTGTGAGGTGGTTTGATCCCTGGCTTTATTCAGTGGGTTAAAGATCCAGCATTGCTCTGAACTGTGGTGTAGGTCACAGATGTGCCTCGGATCTGGCATGGCTGTGGCTGTGGCATAGGCCAGCTGCTGCAACTCTGATTCAACCCCTAGCCACTTCCATATGCCACACTGTGGCCCTAAAAAAGAAAAGAAAAGAGAATGTTGGACATAAAGTTGATGTCATCGATTAAACCTTTAATGGTATAAGAATATTTTTAAAACTTGGATGTTCTTACCATGACATAAAATTCTGATTTCAAAATTATTTCAGGTACTTGTCTTGGGCCCTAGACACAAATCAGGAAGAACGAGACAAGGGTAAAACGGTAGAAGTGGGTCGTGCCTATTTTGAAACAGAAAAGAAGCATTTTACAATTCTTGATGCCCCTGGCCACAAGAGTTTTGTCCCAAATATGATTGGTGGTGCTTCTCAAGCTGATTTGGCTGTACTGGTAAGGAAAGACATTTCCAGTTCATCCATGTATTTGTTCGCAGCCCAACTTTTAATTTAAATATTTCATTTTACCTTCTAAAAGCAATTGTAATATGTATAGAGTCATAATTTTCACTTTTTTCTCACTAATCTTCCCAAGAAATCTTCATAATTAGATTTACTCATGAAAATGTTTTCGATTTTCTCCATCATTGCTATTACGTACTATTGTGTTGGAAATTAGTGTCCACTGAATGCCAAGCCTAATATAATTTGTCCCCAGTAAATGTACTGTAGGTACAATAATGAATAAGAAATACCTGTTTAAAGGTCTCTAGTCATTTTGCAATTTGGAGTGGGGAGGGTCAGTACATTCACACTAAACCACATATGTTTGAATTATAAAATACAAAGGCATCCTAGATTTTGGAAAATTGGGAATCAGAAGATTTAATAAAATCTTAAAAGCACGGAGACATCGTGACATTCAAAAGTATTTGTTATAACGCATTTCTATTTTTTTGAAAGAAGTTTCCAATAAACTGAAAGATATTTTGTTACTAGAATAGTGTACCAGGAGTTCCCGTCATGGCGCAGTGGTTAACAAATCCGACTGGGAACCACGAGGTTGTGGGTTCGATCCCTGGCCTTGCTCAGTGGGTTGACGATCCGGCATTGCTGTGAGCTGTGGTGTAGGTCGCAGATGCGGCTCGGATCCTGCGTTGCTGTGGCTGCGGCGTGGGCCAGTGGCTACAGCTCCGATTAGACCCCTAGCTTGGGAACCTCCACATGCCGCGGGTGCAGCCCTAAAAACGACAAAAGGCAAAAAAAAGAAGAGTGTACCAGATGTGTAAGAATGAATACTGAATTTTTTGAAATAGGTAATCTCTGCCAGGAAAGGAGAGTTTGAAACTGGATTTGAAAAAGGAGGACAGACAAGAGAACATGCAATGTTGGCAAAAACAGCAGGTGTAAAACACTTAATTGTGCTTATTAATAAAATGGATGATCCAACAGTAAATTGGAGCAATGAGAGGTAAGCTTGGATGCCTTAAGTGTTTTTTTATAGACATGTTAGTGGGATAAAGGATGGTTTGGTTACTCCATGCTTTTTTGCCTTGGGGTTTTTCTAAACCTTAGTTTGTTTAATGATGACATGACATTTCAATTGGTTTACCTTTAAATTTGGTTATTTATATTTATAAATATTAATAGATATGAAGAATGTAAAGAGAAACTAGTGCCATTTTTGAAAAAGGTTGGCTTCAACCCCAAAAAGGACATTCACTTCATGCCCTGCTCAGGACTGACTGGAGCAAATCTTAAAGAGCAATCAGATTTCTGTCCTTGGTACATGTAAGTAACCTTTTCTTCCTCTTAAAAAAAAAAAAAAGTTTGTGTCTTAATAAGTAATTAAAGAAAATACTGTGACCTTTGCCCATCTTTTAATTGAGCTGTCCTTTTATTCCTGAGTTACAAGAGTTCTTTATGCACCGGATACAAGTCCCTTATCAGATACACCGTTTGCAAGTGTTTTCCCCCATTATACGCGCTGTCTTTTTACTTTCTAGATGATGTCTTCATATGGAAGTTCCTAGGCTAGGGATCAAATCGGAACGGCAGCTGCTGGCCTGTACCACAGCCACCACAACGCCAGATCTGAGCTGCGTCTGCGACCTACACCACAGCTCACAGTAATGCCAGATACTCAACCCACTGAGTGAGGCCAGGGATCAAACCTGCATCCTCATGGATACTAGTTGGGAGCCACAATGGGAACTCCCTTGATGGTGTCTTAATATGGATGAAGTCTAGTTTACCCCCCCCCTTTATTTTTTTGGCCACATCTACGGCATGCAGAGGTTCCCAAACCAGGAATTGTACCTGCGCCACAGCAGTCACTCAAGCCACAGCTGTGACAACACTGGATCTGTAACCCGCTGAGCCACCAGGGAACTCCTATTTTTCTCTTAATTGAGCCTTTAGTATCATGCCTGGGAAAATGTTGCCTAATCCAGTTATAAAGAGTTAGATGTATTGTTTTTTTCTTCTACGTACGCCTATTGAAGCTCTTGGATTTAGAAGAGTGTTTCATTTTGGATTATATATTTTTAAGTCTTGATTGCTATAACTTTGTGAGTGTTTAAATTCTTTGTGAATTTTGTAATCTTGTCCCCGAGATTATTTTGGCTATTCTGGGTCACTTGAATTTCCATATGAACATTAGGATGAGCTTGTCAGTTTCTACAAAGAGGCAGCTGGGATTTGAATAGGGATTGCACTGAATCTGTAGGTCATTTTGAAGGGAGCACTGCCATCCCAGAACATATACTGTAATTTTAAGGGGGAAAGTATTTTATAGAATCCTGATTTTAGAGCTTGAAAACTTCATAAAAATTAATTAAAAATCAAGTTAATAGAGTCATTTTATTATATAATATGGGCTGTTTGCTATAAAAAATTTTCTTTTTTTTTTCTTTTTTGGTCTTTTTGCCTTTTCTAGGCCGTACCCGCGGCATATGGAGGTTCCCAGGCTAGGGGTCTAATTGGAGCTGTAGCCACCGGTCTACACAACAGCCACAGCAACACAGGATCTGAGCCACGTCTGCAATCTACACCACAGCTCACTGCAACGCCGGATCCTTAACTTACTGGGCGAGGCCAGGGATTAAACCTGCAACCTCATGGTTCCTAGTCGGATTCGTTAACCACTGAGCCACGACGGGAACTCCAAAAATTTTCTGAATCTTTATGTTTATAGGGAAGTTTTAAAGTTTATGGAGAAGCTTTTTCATTATATTGAGCTGTTTCGTTATTTTTTAAAACATTGATGTGTAATAAATGAGATGAGTTGGTTGAAGAAGAGTGTAAGGGTAGAATGAAAATATTGTTATAACCGTATTTTCTGTATCGAGTCCCATAATTTAAAACTAACATTTATGTTGACTCTTTGGATATCATTATATTCTCAGTGGATTACCATTTATTCCATATCTGGATAATTTGCCAAACTTCAATAGATCAGTTGACGGACCAATCAGGCTGCCAATTGTGGACAAGTACAAGGTAATTAGAATGTTCGGTTGGGTTTTCTGGGAGGTGATAAATTATTTTGTGTTTTAAATTATGAAATAATTTTTTTTAATAGGTGCACCCGTGGCATTTGGAAGTTCCCAGCCAAGGGACTGAATCTGAGTCACAGTTGCAACCTATACCACAGGATCCTTTAACCTACTGTGCTGACGGGGATCGAACCCAGGCCCCCAGAGCAACCCGAGCTTCTGCAGTTGGAATTCTTAACTCTGTGCCATGGCAGGAACTCCTGAAATGACTTTCTAGTCATATCTAATATGACTAGATATTCCACTTTTTTTCTTTAGGGCCACACCTGTGGCATATGGAGGTTCCCAGGCTAGCAGTCTAATTCAAGCTACAGCTGCCAGCCTACACCACAGCCACAGCAATGTGGGATCTAAGCCTCGTCTGCGACCTACACCACAGCTCATGGCAACACTGGATCCTTAACTCACTGAGTGAGGTGAGGGATCCAACCTGTGCCTTCACGGTTCCTAGTCGGATTCGTATCCACCGCGCCAAGACGGGAACTCCTCAACTTCATTTTTTAAGTACTGTGATATCAGTAAGTAACATTTTGCTCTTCTCAAATACTTCATTCTTTCATTAGCTAATTTTTTTTTTTTTTGGTCTTTTTAGGACTGCACTCGCGGCATATGGAAGTTCCCAGGCTAGGGGTCGAATCAGAGCTATAGCTGCTGGCCTACACCACAGCCACCAGCAACACCAGATCCGAGCCGCGTCTGCAACCTCTACACCATAGCTCACAGCAGTACCAGAGCCATAACCCACTGAGCAAGGCCAGGGATTGAACCCACATCCTCATGGATGGTAGTCAGGTTTGTTAACTACTGAGCCATGAAGGGAACTGCATTAACTAAATTTCTTGAATAGGTATTTTTTTCCAGTTTTACGAAAGAGGGAAAGGTTCCAGATTTTTGGAAGAACCTGAACTTGAACAAATAATTCAGATCTTCAGACATAAAATCCTACACTGTTTGCTGCACTATTCTTTTTTTAAAACTCCTAGGCATGATTAATTAGTATTATAATTATACATATACTTATGACACTATAGAATATTTGTTACCTGTGTTTAAGATTCCTAAGCATACTATCACTTGAGCTAAAGATGAGTAGGCCCTGCAAGATTTCATTTTGGGTTGCTGAACTGCTGTACAGTGGTAACAGAAGTCTAAGGCTTTTTTTATTTTAAATTTGAACAGGATATGGGCACAGTGGTCCTGGGAAAGCTGGAATCAGGATCTATTTGTAAAGGCCAGCAGCTTGTGATGATGCCAAACAAGGTAAGAATTAGTAATGCTCTTTTTTATTTCAGTTTTTTCTTGAAAATATTAGCAAGGAGCCAGAACTTCTCAAAATCTTAGGGATTTCATCAAAAGAAACTTTTTTTTTTTTTGGTCTTTCTGCCTTATCTAAGGCCTCACCCGCGGCATTTGGAGGTTCCCAGGCTAGGGGTCTAACAGGAGCTGTAGCTGCCGGCCTTTGCCACTGCCACAGCCACAGCAGCGCGGGATCCGAGCCGCGTCTGCGACCTACACCACAGCTCACGGCAACGCCGGATCCATAACCCACTGAGCAAGGCCAGGGATCGAACCCGCAACCTCATGGTTCCTAGTCGGATTCGTTAACCACTGAGCCACGACGGGAACTCCAGAAACAACTTATTTATTTTTTTGTCTTTTTGCCTTACCTAGGGCCGCACCCGCAGCATATGGAGATTCCCAGGCTAGGGGTCTAACAGCTGTAGCTGCCAGCCTTCACCACAGCCACAGCAACGCAGGATCCAAGCAGCGTCTGCAACCTACACCACAGCTCATGGCAACACCGGATCCTTAACCCACTGAGCAAGGCCAGGGATTGAACCCACAACCTCATGGTTCCTAGTCAGATTCGTTAACCACTGAGCCACGACGGGAACTCGAAAAGAAACAACTTTTTAAACCCAGGATTCTGGTTCATTAATGTTAATACAAAATTTAATCAAGAATATGGTGTTAGGAGTTCCCTTCGTGGCTCAGTGGTTAACGAATCTGACTAGGAACCATGAGGTTGCGGGTTCGATCCCTGGCCTTGCTCGGTGGGTTAAGGATCCGGCGTTGCCGTGAGCTGGGGTGAAGGTTGCAGATGCGGCTCGGATCCCGCGTGGCTGTGGCTGTGGTGTAGGCCGGCGGCTACAGCTCCTGTTAGACCCCTAGCCTGGGAACCTCCATATGCCGCGGGTGCGGCCCTAGATAAGGCAGAAAGACAAAAAAAAAAAGAATATGGTGTTAATGTCAAAGGGAGAAGGGACTCTGCTAGCACCATGTTAGAGTTAAAACGGTTAAAGGTAATTGGCTTCTGTTAAGTGAGCCGGGGATGACAACTCAGGTTTAATCATGATATAATTAATTAACTTTATTTTTTGTAGTTATGTTGGGTACTATAAAATAATGTGTCCAAGCTGTGCTCCTAATTTGTTTTGGAAAGAGGACCTGCCTTTATCATAAATGGGTCTCTTTCTACTTTCTTGTAATTTCTTCATTATTGGAGAGTGTTTCACTAATACACAAAAAATCTCCATGAACTATTCCTTTGTGTTATTTCTGACTGCTTAGTTGCAGATAACATGGGTTTTTGTCGTTGTTTTATCTTTTTAGGGCCACACCTTTGGCATATGGAGGTTCCCAGGGTAGGGGTCGAATTGGAGCTTTAGCCGATGGCCTGTGCCACAGCCACGTCAGATCCAAGCAGTGTCTGCGACCTATATCACAGCTCATGGCAGCGCCAGATCCTTAACTCACTGAGCGAGGCCAGGGATCGAACCTGTGTCCTCATGAATGCTAGTCAGATTCGTTTCCGCTGAGCCACAATGGGAACTCTTGCAGATGACGTTATTAAGAAACTGTTAGCTATTTTCCAGAGGACTTTGCTAACAATCCAAAGATGTTGTTTATGTAGGAAAATAGGCCTGAATCATCAGAACCTCCAGAGATTTTTGTTAAGATTAACTGAGAATTTCTTTACCATGCACAGTGCATTACAAAATGTATTCATTGTCAGTGTACTATGTAGATATAATTGGAACTTTACAAATTATAATTTGTGGTTTCTTGATGCCTTATGCATTGGAGACCAGAGTATCCTATCATAGTATATTCTTTCTAAGGTAATTATCTCTGCAACTTGCGAGTCACTGATAAATAAATGAAAATTATGGGCAATTTGAATCCCTGCTCTATTTTGTATGTAGAGTGGTCACAGAAATCCAGTTTGCTTGTGGAGATGGAAGGCAGATTTGTGGTTATAAGGGGCTGGGGGGAAGAATGGGGAGTAGCTGCTCTTTGGGGAGGGGGGGGGATGAAGTTTTGGAACCAGATACTGGTGATGGTTGTACAACACTGTAAATGTCCTAGATGCCACTGAATCGTACAAGGTAAAATGGTTTAAAAAGGTAAATTTTATGAGCATTTTATCACAGTAGGAAGAAAAGTGCTTAGTATGGGCATGAGAACTCAGTGCTGGGCTATATATAGCAGCTACTGGTGAAGGGCCTTAATATAATAGTACTCTAGAGAAGCTGTCGTTTATACTAATAACTAAGCAGGTCAGTGTAGCATATCATACAGTTGTTAATCAGGCTTTAAAAACTCAGTTCACTTTAGTCCCTCAAGTTTTAGTGGGATAAAATACTTTAAAAGATACAGACGCCAGACTAATTTTACGTTAAAAAATTAAGAGGTAAGCAGCCTACAGAATGGGGGTAAATAATTACATATCATAAATGTGGTAGGGGTTGCTACCGTAATACATCCAGGTATCCTACAACTCAATAACAAAAAGAAGCAAACTGACAAAAAAATAAGCAAAGGACTTAAGTAGACAAACACTTGAAAAACAACAACAAACACATGAAAAGATTCTCAACAGCATTAATTATTAAGGAAATGTAATCAAAATCACAGTGAGATAATACCTCACACCTAGCTGGATGGCTACTATATTAAAACAAAAACAAAAAACAGGAGTCTGTGGTAGCTCAGCAATAATGAAACCGACTAGTATCCATGAGGATGTGGGTTTGATCCCTGGCCTCGATCAGTGGGTTAAGGATCCATCATTGCCATGAGCTGTGGTATAGGTTGCAGATGCGGTTTGGATCTGGCCTTGCTGTGGCTGTGGTGTAGACCTGCAGCTGCAGCTCCAGTTTGACCCCCTAGTCTGGTAACTTCAGTATGCTGCAAGTACAGCTCTCTTAAACAGAAAACTGCAGAAAATAACAAATGATGGTGAGGCTGTAGAGAAGTTGGAACCCCTTGTGCACTGTTGGCAGAGAAGTAAAATTAAGCAGCTGCTGTGGAAAACATAATGGCGTTTCCTCAAAAAAAAAAATAATAATAAAGATGGAAGCAACTTGTAGTATTCATAGATGGATGAATGGGCAAGTAAAATGTGTATACATAAAATGGAATATTATTAAGCTTAAAAAGGAGGGAAATCCAGAGTTCCCATCATGGTTCAGCGGAAACGAATCTGACTAGTATCCATGAGGACGCAGTTTTGATCCCTGGCCTCGCTCAGTGGGTTAACCATCTGGCGTTGCCGTGAGCTGTTGTGTAGATTGCAGATGTGGCCCGGATCCAGCGTTGCTGTGGCTGTGGTGTAGGCCAGTGGCTGCAGCCCTAGCCTGGGAACCTCCATATGCCACCAGTGCAGCCATAAGAAGACAGAAAGGAAAAAAAGAAAAGGAGGGAAATCTTTGGGTTTTTTTGGCCAAGCCCAAGACATGCAGTACCAACCAGGCCAGCTAACCCACAGCAGTGACCCAAACCACTGCAGTGACAGTACCAGATCCTTAATCCACTGAACCACAAGTGAACTCCAGAAAATCCTAAAATGCTATGTAACATGGATGAACCTGCAAGGCATTATAGTAAGTGAAATAAGCCAATCACAAAAAGATAAATCATATACTATATACTATGTGAGGTTCTTAGAGTAGGCAAAATCCTTAATGACTTTTTATAAACTAATTTTTCATAGTTTTTAAGTATGGATTGGAGATTAGACTTGCTTGATATTTTGTGTTTAGCTATAAAAGTCCATATTTGGGGAAATTATTATAAAGAATTTGCTAACAGATATGGCTGTATTATCACTTCTTGGAATGAATTTCAACAGATATCAATAAGGTATAATAAGCTGCCTTTTGAAAAAGAAAGCCAGTTTTGGTGGAGGTCGAGGTCGGTGGGGAGCTACTAGTTAGCAAGTGACAATGATTGACTGGAATATAATAGAATGGAATATGATGATTCTGTATTCTCTGCTGGTTATCTGCCATCATGAGAAAGTTCATTTTTGTCTAGAAGGCTGTTACTTTGTTTTCCAACATGTGTTTTAAAAATGTGAATTATTTCCAAGGGTAGAAATGGAGTAAAATAAGGGAATATTTAAGCATATTGCTTTTACCATTTTCCCCCATCTGTATGCTCTTTTTTATGTTGTGAGCCACACGGGAAGTCCTGTATGCTCTTTTTTAAAAAAAAAAATTTGTTGTAGTTAAGACAGGTAAATTTTATAAATCAACTATAATAGAAAAAACTTTTTTATCTTTTTAGGGCTGCACCTGTGGCATACGGAGGTTCCCAGACTACGGGTCAAATGGGAACCACAGCTGCCGTCCTACGCCACAGCCATAGCAACGCCAGATCCAAGCCATGTCTGCGACCTACACCACAGTTCACGGCCACACCATATCCTTAACCCACTGAGTGAGGCCAGGGATTGAACCCACAACCTCATGGTTCCTAGTTGGATTTGTTTCCACTGTGCCACGATGGGAACTCTGAAAAAATAAAAATCTTAAAAAAAAAAAAAAAAAGACAGGGTAATTTTACCATTGGTGACACTTAGTACTTTCACAGTGTTGTGCAGCCATCACCATTATCTAGCTCCAGAATATTTTCATCACCTCAAAAGGAAACCTCTTTTGAATAGTCAGTATGCTTTTAAAGCTCAGTTGTTCAAATAACTTTAGAGGTGTACACCCTGGATGTTTGGGGATTGATAAGTAATGGAAGTTATGTCTGTTAACAGCTAGAATGTAGTAATAGAAATTATGTTTAAAAAATTAAAATCTAAATATTGGCTTTAATGTTTTACTTTTGTTTTTGTTTGTTTGTCTGTCTTACTGCCTTTTATCTAGAGCCGCCCCTGCGGCATATGGAGGTTCCCAGGCTAGGGGTCTAACAGGAGCTATAGCTGCCGGCCTACAGCACAGCCACAGCAACGCAGGATCTGAGCTGTGTCTGCAACCTACACCGCAGCTCACGGCAACGCCGGATCCTTAACCCACTAAGCAAGGCCAGGGATCGAACCCGCAACCTCACGGTTCTTAGTCAGATTCTTTAACCACTGAGCCATGAAGAGAACTCCCCTAATGTTTTAATTTTGAAAAGGTAAAAAGGTAAACATTGGTTTATACTTGTTCTATTTGGAAAATTGTAAGGATGTGATATTAAAAAGTTGACAGAATAGGAGTTCCCATCCTGGCTTAGTGGTTAATGAATCCGACTAAGAACCATGAGGTTGCGGGTTCAATCCCTGGCCTCGCTCAGTGGGTTAAGGATCCGGCGTTGCCGTGAGCTGTGGTGTAGGTTGCAGACGCGGCTTGGATCCCACGTTGCTGTGGCTGTAGCGAAGGCCGGCAGCTACAGCTCCTGTTAGACCCCTAGCCTGGGAACCTCCAAATGCCGCGGGTGAGGCCTTAGATAAGGCAAAAAGACCAAAAAAAAAAAAAGTTGACAGGATAATCTTTTAATTGGGAGTTTGTACTTCTAGGATATGATTTTCATTAAGTTCATGTCATACAAATAGTAATAGTTTTGTATTCAAGGAAGTATTTCGGCTAATCAAACCACCACATAACAGTGTGCCTTGTCTTGGAAGTCCTCAGCAAACAGACCGTTTTCTATTTTATAATGCATTGTGTGTGTCAGAAAAATCTCCAATCTTGGTTTCTTTTTAAGCACAACGTGGAAGTTCTTGGCATCCTTTCCGATGATGTAGAAACTGATTCTGTAGCCCCAGGTGAAAACCTCAAAATCAGACTGAAAGGAATTGAAGAGGAGGAGATTCTTCCAGGGTTCATACTCTGTGATCCTAATAACCTTTGTCATTCTGGCCGCACATTTGATGCCCAGGTAAACTAGTTATTGTAGTGACTGTGGTGATCTTTACTGTCTAAATGAAACTAGAATTTAAATGCCCTTTATCTTGATTATTGGTGACATGCCATTGTGGGCAGAAGGGGAACTGAAGTTGAATAAACCACATATATAAATCACAATAGCTGTGATGTATATCATACGCATACAGTCTTTAATATGGGACAAGTACTGGGTAGATCGTATTTTAAGTTCCTTTTTTTAATTTCCTGTTGATAATATATATTAATATTTTGCTCAAAGTGTCTTTCACCTCAAGCGTAGTTGCCTTGGAAATCATGGTTTTTCTGCTCACTGGGAACCAATAACTTTTCAGACAGGAAAATATACATGATTTCTCCATGTTATTAGCAAGCTGACCTCCCCCGGAGAACAGCAGAGTAAGCGATTGGTATAGCCCACAGAATTTTTGAGTTCTGTTATATAATGACTTAAAGTTAGATTTTGAGGTCCAAGACAAGATTTTTAGCTTTGGACCTTGGATAGTGGGAATTGGATAAAACTGCTAATTTCACATCTAGGAGAAAAAAACCCAGCATGTGAGCGGCTGTGATTAACTTAATTCCCTGGTGCGGAGTATAGAGGAAAGCTTCCCAGAAAAGAAGTCTACCTGTGTTTTTAAAGTTTGGGCACTTGCCAAGATCTGTAGTGTAACGATATCAGAGTTCATGCTTGAGGTGAAGCGGCCTGACTATCATTTCTAAATTAAGTTGGTGCCCTACTGAGTTTGGGAGTTACATATTCAATTATTTTTGACTTAGGGATGAGATATATATATTTTTGTTTGACAGATAGTGATTATAGAGCACAAATCCATCATCTGCCCAGGCTATAATGCGGTGCTGCATATCCATACCTGTATTGAAGAAGTCGAAATAACAGTAAGTTTTAAAATAAATGAGGGGTTTTGTTTCCATGTTTGAGACCATTTTCATCTTGATAATTTCAGTGACAATATTCTTATTTGCACACCTAGTCTTTTTTTTCAAGATTCTTTTATTTGGCATTGTTCTGATCAATTCCTTTTTTCTTGGATAGGCCTTAATCTGCTTGGTAGACAAAAAATCAGGAGAAAAAAGTAAGACTCGACCCCGTTTTGTGAAACAAGATCAAGTATGCATTGCTCGCTTAAGGACAGCAGGAACCATCTGCCTTGAGACCTTTAAAGACTTCCCTCAAATGGGTCGTTTTACCTTAAGAGATGAGGGTAAGCCTTTAAATTGATGTCCAGCCATGTATCTAATAGGCTTAGTGTTAATAATCTTCATCTGAGTGCAGTGCACAGTACAAGTTTGTAGGAAACTGGGACACTTGTTCTATAATATAATGAGACATTTTTGTGATGAAATTCTTTGTAATATGTGTGATTAAAGCTCATCTTGAAGGGCTTTATGTCCTGTAGAGGAAAGTGTTGTTAAGCAAGCCTCTGAGGTAGACATGTTTTTTTATTATTTTAAAATCAAATGTGATAAACATTAACCACACTGAAATGAGATAAATGAGGTTCTTAACACCTCATATTTTCCGGAGGTTTAATATTCATGTTCTTTTGTGTATATCACCGTTTCTGCCTACTTGAGTGAATTGGAATAGCTATAATTTTCCTGTCTCACAGCCATGAATTTATATGGTATCGTGGAAACAAAATGACTTTTATTAAACATTTCTCTATCGATTGTTATTATAAATAAGTATTTTTAAGACAATGGAAAACTTTACATACAGCTTCAGTTGAAATGTAGAATAGTCAGAGTTCCTGCTGTGGTGCAGTGGATTAAAGAATCCAACTTTAGGAGTTCCCATTGTGGTGCAGCGGAAGCGAATCTGACTAGGAACCCTGAGGTTGTGGGTTTGATCCCTGGCTTTCCTCAGTGGGTTAAGAATCCAGCATTGCCGTGAGCTGTGGTGTAGCTCACAGACTTGGCTCAGATCCTGAGGGTTGCTGTGGCGGTGGTGTAGGCTGGCAGCTGTAGCTCCAATTTGACCCCTAGCCTGGGAACCTCCATATGCCACAGGTGTGGCCCCAAAAAGCAAAAACAAGAAAGAAATACAGAATAGTCAGTTCATATATTAGTTCCAGTTCCATTCAGCATAAACTTTACCGTATCTGCTGCATGGCAGGAACTATGCTAAGCACTGGGAATATGATGAATACAGTCCTTGAGCCTTATTTCATATATATATATGTATATATATGTGTATATATATACACATATATACATATATATATACACATATATACATATATACACACACGTATACATATATGTATATATATACATATAGATGTATATACATGTATATGTATATATGTGTATATATGTGTATATGTGTGTATATGTGTGTGTGTGT
Organism: Catagonus wagneri; assembly: GCA_004024745.2. Classification (NCBI taxonomy): domain Eukaryota; kingdom Metazoa; phylum Chordata; class Mammalia; order Artiodactyla; family Tayassuidae; genus Catagonus; species Catagonus wagneri. The sequence continues at coordinate 6,416,179 of PVHT020000063.1, forward strand.
GTGTGTGTGTGTGTGTGTGTGTGTGTATACGTACATATAAAGGTGGTATCCATTTAAAGTCATTATTTTAAAACTCTTGGTGATAGGCTTAAACCCAATAACCAGTTTCACTGTAAATATAACAAAATGAGAATTTTAGTTACCAATTAGAACCTGAAAAAATTGGGCAGACAGAGGAAAGTAATGAAGCAAATTTTTAACCCCAGGGCTACTGTGTGTTTTGTTTTTGTTTTTGTTTTTTACTAACTAGTAGCTTGGCATTTAGGTTTTTCACAAGACTTAATAGGTTTTATATCTCATAATAGGACTGAGAGCCCTTTTAACAGCATTTATTGAGATAATTTATATACCATGAAATTGACCTGTTTTGAGTGTACAATTCAGTGAACTTTAGTATGTTCACAGAGTTGTACAGTCATCACATTCTAATTTTAGAACATTTAGTACATCTAAAAAGGAACCCTAATACCTACCTGTTTACAAAGTCTACTGCCTGTTTCTACCCCCAGCCCTAAGCAGCCAGAAATCTACCTGTTCTGTTTGCCCTTCTTGGCCATGCCATAGAAATAGAATCA
>PVHT020000063.1:6416853-6456208 GCA_004024745.2 Catagonus wagneri
GTGCGGCCATAAACCCGCGGCCATAAAATGACAAAAGGCAAAAAAAAAAAAAAAAAAAAAAAAAAAAAAAAAAAAAAAAAAGAAATAGAATCATATAGTTTGTGGTCTTGAGTATCTAGTTTATTTCACTCAGCATGTTTTTGAGCTTCAACCATGTTGTGGCATGTATTATACGTAACTCATTCCTTTTTATTGCCAAATAGTATTCTGTTCTATGATATGCATGTTTTACTTGTCCAGGCACAGGTTTTTTATAAAGAAAATCTTCAGTTCCCCCCACACTAATCAGAAATCATGCCTTTGATGGTAAAGCCAGTTAATTAGTAATTTACATTGTAAAATAATAATTTTAATAGGTTTTATTATCTTTCATAGCCTTGCTGTTAACTACTGAAAATATTTTTAAAAAATTTTATTTCTAGGTAAGACCATTGCAATTGGAAAAGTTCTGAAACTGGTTCCAGAGAAAGACTAAGCATTTTCTTGATGACCCTGCACAATACTGTGAGGAAAATTGACTGCAAAAGCCTACTTCACACCGCCTTCTCTTATTTTCTGCCCATTGACAAACCTCTCCCCACATTTTGCAAAGACAAAATTCACAGCAAAAGTCCACATTATGTCAGCTTTCTCATATTGAGAGCTCTGCTATGCCACTGTTGAATTTTTCCCAAGATTTGTTTCTTCCCTTTCAAACTCTGCTTCCTTGGACAGATTTGGCAATAGCTTTGTAAGTGATGTGGACATAATTGCCTACAATAATGAAGCCCAACTAGGAATTTTTTTATTTTTCATTTTCCCCTTAGGCATACTTAAGTCTCTTTTTTTCCCTAGGCAGATCATTCTGAGTGTGCGAGTGTGTGTGCACATGTTACAAAGACAACTACCATGTTAATAAAATATTCAATTTGAAAGCCTTTTCGGTATTTGAATTGCTTTTGAATAATGTTTTTTATCTGGATGTAACACCGTTGCATTAGCTTTTTAACTTTACCAAGTAACTGAATACATTTTATTACTTGGACTTTTCTAAACTCTCCCTATCCACTCCTTTAAATGAGGCATTTACAATGTTCAAGTTTGTATTAAAAGAAAGAACTAGTTTGACCCCTTGTTTTGATGGTTAATGCATACATACAGTACCTTTATGCAACTGTGACATTGCTTTACTAGGCCTATCAGTTATTTCCTGCCAATTTATATTTTAACGTGACTTCTTAAACACAAATGATTTTAAAATACATGAACCGCATACTATAGTTTTTATAAGTATAAAGCATAATGAAATTGTACCCCTGCAAAAAATTCCACTACCTTGTTAAATTAGTGGAATTTACAATAAAGAAAGCATGTTGAGACCTGGCAAAAATGCCTCCTTTAGTATTTATAAGAGCTGCATGCATCTAGTATGAAAACCGTATCAACTGCAAGTGCCAGTTTTACAGATTACACACTTTACTGTTTTTATCAGTAGTTTTAAAGGTTGGATGATCCTTGCTGGTTAAAGCTAAATCTCATCCAGCAACTAAATGAACACGTATTTAGAACCATCAGAATCTGCACAAACTAAAGTTAACAGTGATAAGTAGAATCAAGCACAGTATGTTTTTCTCAATTATTTGAAATTGACTGTTTTCTTAAATATAAAACTGAAATTGCTAAATTATGATTTGGATGAACCACAGTGCAACATTGTGATGATTTTTAGATCAAAGGCTAACTTTCTGCTATAACTGTCTTAACTTTGAAATTTTTCATGAAAATAAATGGGAAATGGAAGGGACACTTTCTGGGTTTATTGGAAGCACCGCCCCCCCACCCCGATTTTGAATGCTGCCTTTTTTTGAAGACTTAGCTTTTGTTTTTTTAGAATCGGTTTGTCTCTAAAACACGATACTTTATAGTTGTATATTTAATGATATGTCCCTTCCTATAATCCTCTGCCTCAGAAAAGCCTAGTCAGATTGTTCTTTTCAGTCACAAAACAAAAATTAATCTAATGTAATTATCTTAATTAGAGAATTCCCATTCATTTCATCAATGAGGCTACATCTTATGGACAGAACAGCTATTGTCTTGCAGCTTCCTGTAACTATACTCACGGCTATTAAAATTGCTTGAAATTTATTATGTCTACAGATCTCTGGGGCTTTTAATTTTCTGGGATATGTGAGAGCTTTGTCAGTACATACAATTCTTTTCGTACTTCTAAGTTAGTAAGACCAAAATACTAGCAATTGCTTAGTTTTTAAGGAATCTTTAAAAGGTCAAGAGTCACTGAAATTATTTCCAGAGATTTCCATTTCTAAATTGAACACATTTTTTAAAACCAGTTAATGTTTGTTATTAAAATATTTACACTTTTAGAATATGTGCATGTTGCCAGGACTCAAGTAAAAGAAGGATATCAACTGTGAAGGGCCTACCTCTAAAAAATAAGAGAATAAATATACTTATGAAATAAAAATTTCAATTGATTCTTGCACATTTTTATGCAACTAAGATTATTTAGAGGAAACCTCATTGTTAACCAACACAATACATTTTCTGTGGGCTCTGAAGTTCTTTGGGAAGAAAGCTCACTTAAAGTTGATGCATTTTAAACTCATCACGCTGCCCAGTTACTTGTATGGGGAAATGCAATGTCTTAAGTGAACTGGCAGTGCGTGGAGTTGCTGGACCTTTAAAAAGAGCAAAAAGATTCCTATGCTGTCATTTTGTCTTCTGTAAGTACAAAGATGCCTATGTTGTTGACAATGCAAAAACAGGTAATTGGCTTGCAGATTTAGGATATTAAAGACCTAAATATTCTTTTATCTGTAGCATAGATAAGTTAGAATCACAATTTTCTTTGCATCTTTTTACATTAATGATCTTTATACAGCTTTCCTGCTAGATTATTTAATTATAGCTTTTTAAATTAATGAAATAAATTTAAGAAAGATACTGAAATCAACATCTAAGTAATTTTAAGCCCCAATTTCTTACTGGGGGAGGGGGAAATAACCTAGTTGTTTTTAATCTGTGAACAACTTACTCAGTGAAAATCTAGGTAAAATCAAACCTGAGGAGATTATATAATGCCATGAAATTGTGACAAATAGTAAAGTGTTCTTGAATAATTAAGCCCATGTATATTTGTTTTAAGTGGAAAGTCTTGAAATATGTGGTAACTGAATGTAAAAACTTTGTAAATTGTAAAAGAATAGATTGTTTGCTGTAACAGAGATAATTCATACTTGTCTGCTAGTTACATAAGCTACAAGAACTGCTTTTACAATATGGGATGGACTTCGGACGTAATGCAGTTGAACAGTGACTGGCATCCTCAGCTGAAGTGCTGCAGATATTTTGACTCATAGTTTCGACCAGCTCCAGTTTTGCAACTCAAGAAAAAGGTGAACTTATGGTCAAAAACTGCTTTCATGATGAACTTCTGAAAATCAACTAAACTCCCTGGCAATCTTCAGAAACACTAGTTAGGACTGCAATTACTCTAAGGTTTTTGATGGCTGTGCCACATGACAGCACTCTGGCACCTTTCCTCGTTGGCATGGACTTGCTCATGGACTGCTGCTTCATGGATGACAGCTTCATTTCTTTGGGTAGGGATTTAGGTAGTCAAGGGACAGTTTTTATCACAGCTCTTAACATCAGGCAACTTAACTTTTAACTTGAAAAAAAAAATCCTTTGTGAAAATCCTGGTAACAGTACTGTAGTTCTGATTGTAGGATGATTAAATGTTCAGTGTTGGCCTATCTTATCAGAATAAACTATGCCATTAATCCTCTCACAGACATATATGTAAGGTAGATAGCAATCAATAGAATTTAGCAGGTGATTTTCTGTCTCCAAATAATTGGCTTATATTTCCTCCAGATAATTTTGCAGTATTCTAGCAGATGCCATCTAATACATTTACGATCTTGTTCCTCTTCTCTAGAGATCTGCCATGGCAGCAATTTGCTAAATAAACGTAGTTACACTGCACAACTCAAAGACTTAGTAGGCTTAAATCTGGCAATTGGTTGGTTGTATTAGATTTCATGGTAAATGGAACAGGAAGTGTTTTGATCTTGTACTTAAGTGGATTCCATTTGAACCAGTATACTGCCAAATTTCAGGTAGGTTGTGATGGTTTTGGCTCTAGGATATTCTCAATTTTCAGTATCCTATAACATACTGAGTCTTCCCTTCACTAAATACACTTTCACATACCTCTAATCCTATGCTTCCTTGAAACAATGTGCTAGCTGAGTTGTTTACTAAGAAATGTTCTAAGGGCCTGGAGGTGTGGGAGTGTTGGAGAGTTCTCCAAAATTAGGGAGATGCAAACAGGCACCATGTCTGATTAGGCAGAAATCAGGCAGGATTTCTTAAGCGAATGGTATTGTCTTTTCTCCCTGTCACACATACCACTGTGCCCTTTAATACTTAACGGAAACCTCAGGTTTGTGAATAGCAGAATGACATTTTGTGCTTCCTCTGCCAGGCACATTAGCTTAGCTCTTGGGATGTCAGCCTGAGTCCCTGCTACCTACCTCCTTTCCTGCTGCCCGGGAAGTGTTTGTGCTGGAGCCATTGCTCCTGCGCTCCTCAGGTGATCATCCACATGCATTAGGTGAAACTGAGGTCTCAGCCCGAGTGGTCTGAATTTTAAGGACTTAACCTGGGATGCTCAGAAATCAACACACCATAGTTAACTAGTTTCTTCTCTTTGTTCTAAAAGAAATGTGGATCTCTCAGGCCAGGATTTAATGACTGATTTTCTCTAGACAGCAGGTTAATACCCAGCTCTCATTTTTTTTTAAGCAGAATTAAAGGGAACTGATTTAAGTTTGCTGGGTTTTTAACTGAATTGCAAAGCGTGGCAGAATGCTCTAGGTAGGAATTATGGGAATCCAAGAAAAAGAAACCATTTCTCTGATTTGTAGCTACCTACTATGCCTGACTTGGTGCCTGTGTGAGGATTAAGCCCTTGGTCTGCTCTTGCAATTATTCAAATGACTAAAGTTAATTTGCTTTTGTAATAACAATAAAAATTGTCATCTTCCCTTTCGAAGGGTTTGTCTGTTGATTATCACCTGTGTTGTGTCATAGCTTGAGTGTATATCTGTTTTCTCTCTGGTCCTCAATGTCAAGTCTGGGCATCAGATCACACCACACAGGCACTGCACTGCCCTGTGTAGAAAGACTGACAGTAGAGGATTTAGACTCCATGGCATGTGGAACCAGTTTCATATATACAATTTCTTTCTACCAATAATGCATCTTAAAGCAGGAAAATCAGTACCCTGGATGCTATAGTTTGGTCCTGAAGAACTACATATCTCCCAACCTAGAGTAAAAGGCTAAATTACAATGAAATGAACTTTAAAGTTCTCCAAATCTAAAAGAACCAAAACTCATTTTGAAAAGTCATGTATTGTATGGCATCCTTTTTGTGGTTCTTTATCCTCTAAATTCAACATGTTAACTTTAAAAGTGAAACTTTTGTTACAGTGAATATATCTTTCCTTTAAAATCTCATTGAAGGAGAGTTCCCGTCACGGCACAGTGGTTAATAAGTTCACGTCGCGGCTACAGCTCTGATTAGACCCCTAGCCTGCCTGGGAACCTCCATATGCCACGAGTGCAGCCCTAGGGAAAAAAAAAAAGGTAAAATCTCACTGAAGAACGTGTTGTGTGCCCAAATTACTTGTGTGAAATATTTTGCCATTTTATACTAGAAATAAGAGGTTACTTAAAACAAAGAAACAAAAATCATGTAGTTGGCAAGTGCCCTTTTAATAACCTAATTACTATTATTTGTGATTTGATACTTCTGTTAGAAATGAGGCAAAAATCTTCCCTCTCAGTGTGCACTGGGTCCCATGTAATGTTAGTTGCATATTTTAACTCATCCTATTGCCTGTCTTTGATCTCTTAAACAACTCACTTCAACAGAAATGATGAACATGCCCAAATACATAAAGAATAAGCAGTAAAAGAGGCTTGAATTTTTGGTCTGAGTTTAGTGAAGTAGAGACTACCGAAAAAATGTCTACTGGCAAAATAATTTAGCTAGAGAGGGCATAACGGAAAAAAATTACTGAACCTGCTCTGCACCCTTAACTGATTACAATTTGGGTTGAGATTTCACCCCTCTGAATTGAGCGGTTGTAGCTTATAAGCAAAAACTGTGTGTTTGCTTATAAGCTACACGAGTTACTTAAAAGTAGATCTTAGATCTCCATCATCTTTGCAGCTTCCCTGGTAAATACATTTAAGTTCTAGGAATAAGAAAGAAATTTTTTTTGTTTTGTTTTGTTTCGTTTTTTTGTTTGTTTGTTTTTGTCTTTTTGTCATTTTAGGGCCACACCCGTGGCATGTAGAGGTTCCCAGGCTAGGGGTCTAATCGGAGCTGAAGCCGCTGGCCTACACCACAGCCACAGCAACGCGGGATCCGAGCTCCGTCTGCGACCCACACCACAGCTCATGGCAACGCCAGAGCCTTAACCCACTAAGCAAGGCCAGGGATCGAACCCGCAACCTCATGGTTCCTAGTTGGATTCATTAACCACTGTGCCACAATGGGAACTCCAGAAAGAAATTTTGAAAGAATTAGATTCTGAAGAGTTATTATTTGTAAAGAAGTTTCAGCAGACAGATCATGTACACAAAGGGAAAAGTTTTTTAAATTAAGATAAAATTTGCATACAGTAAAACGCACAAATCTTAAGTTTACAGTGAGTTTGTCAAGTGTATTCAATTATGTAAATACCCCCAACATAGAACATGCTCATCACTACAGAAAGTTCCTCTGGGGAGTTCCCGTCGTGACTTAGCGGTAACGAATTCAATTAGTATCCATGAGGACTTGGGTTCGATCCCTGGCCTCACTCAGTGGGTTAAGGATCCAGCGTTGCCATGAGCTGTGGTGTAGGTCGCAAGATGTGGCTTGCATCTGCTGTTGCTGTGGATGTGCTGTAGGCCGGCAGCTGCAGCTCTGATTTGACCCCTAGCCTGGGAACTTCCATATGAGACACATGTGGCCCTAAGGAAAAAAAGAATTTGTGGGCAATGACATTTTTTTTAACCACTGCAATACAACAGCCAGATTAACTTTCCAACTGCCTCTTCTTCTCTACCAGAGTTTAAAAACCTTGTATTTGCATGATTTCTCCAAAATATAAACCCTCAGCTTGATAATAAATTTCTTAACCTACCACTCTAGCTTCATCTCCCACTTCTCCCCTCTGCATAACTCTACCCCAGCCACTTACTAATTCCAAACAGCACCATCCTCTTTGACCTGAATCCATGCCATTCCCCTACCCTGGAAGTGTGGTTCTCAAATTTGAATTCAGGTGACGCAACATCTGACAGCCCTGATGCTCAATTCAGAATCCTAGGAAACACTAATACATGAAGGCTCATGTAACAATCCACAACACTGTGCTAAAAAAAAATTCCATCTTGCACTGAATTCTAGAAATGACAAGTAGGAGTAGATGACAAAGATTTAGGAACATTTCTCCTACAAGCTTTTGGTTAAAGACAGAGTCAGTATTAGAGATTGGCAGCAGAACACCCCTTCCTCCAGCTTTGGCAATATGGAAAGAGCATTTTTTTGTTTGTTTGTTTTTGTTTTTTTTAGGGCCGCACCCTTAGCATATGGAGCTTCCAGGCTAGGGGTCAAACTGCAGCTGTAGCCACCGGCCTACACCACAGCCACAGCAACGTGGGATCTAAGCCACGTCTGTGACCTATATCACAGCTCATGGCAATGCCAGAAACTTAACCCACTGAGCAATAGCTGGGATGGAACCCTCATCCTCATGGATACTAGTCGGGTTCACTACCGCTGAGACTCAATGGGAACTTACAGGAGCATTTCTTTGAAAGCAACTGACACAGAAAGCCTCCTACTTCCGTTCTTTCACCTCTCAAAAATGTTCGTAGCTAGTGGACATCCATCAAAAAGCTCCTAAACAAACTCCTGTTTATTTTCACGGTGAACAGCCATGTGGGCGTTCAAAAAAAAGAAGCAGAGCATTAAGTACTGACTTGGACAATCTCCAAGATTTTAAAGAGGAAAGGACAATGTACAGACCAATGGGTATAAAGGCTACTACTTGTGTTCACCAAAAAAAAAAAGAAAGAAATTTAAATTGAAACCCAACCATTCATAAAGAGAAAAAAGTACAACTCTTTCCTAAACATACCTGGAACATCCCTGGAAGGTTCCAGGAGACACAGGTAACAGTGGTCACCCCTGGGGATGCGGGGACGGAGGGAGATCTCCAGTTCTCCAGCCTGCATGTTTATATGTACATGTTCTTACCTCCCGTCTCTGTGCGCCCCAAAGCGCAAGAGACCGGCTCCTGCCCATCGTTCGGGCCCCCAACGCTTAACCACGGGTCAGGTGCACGAGTCCACGGAATCGTCACTAGCCGCTGGGGAGATGCCCACCACTCTCGCGGTGGGCGCTGGCTGGGCAGCGGCAGGGGGATGGTAGGGCCAGGGCTCCCCGCGCTCCCCATGCCCCACGTCACCTGCCCAAAGTCAAGGTCTACGGAGAGCGGTTGTCCTCACTGGCTGGGTAGACAGGCCTCCTCTCCGGCCTCCGGGCGCTCGCTCCATTTCTTCCCCGGAAGAGCGAGAGAGTAGTGTCGCCAGGCTGCTCCCTGCACCCCACAGAAACCGGGAGCCAAGGTTTGGAGAGGTATCCCCTCAAAATAAAGACCTGTCACAGGGTGCGCGACTCCACCAATTTGCAAGCGCCCGCCAAACCCTTACGCTGCGACGACAGGAGGCAAGGCCCACTTGCTCCCGGAAGTGACGCGATGACCCCGTCTCCGCCCCCCGGCTTCCGGCTACGGACGTGGGTTCGCGCGTGCGCACGAGGAGCAACCGCCTGGATTACGCGCGTTCGTCTGTCTGCACGAGGTGAAGGCGCAATGGAGGGCTCGGCCTCGACCCCCAAGTCTGCCTCGACCGCAGCGTCATCTTCGACTCCAGCTACCCCGGCCTCACTCGAGCAGCTGAACGAAGAGCAGGTAAGCGTTCCTTAGGGAGGAGGATTCGGAAGCCGAGTGGCCGTGGCTTTTGAGGCCCAGGGTACCAAGTGCTTACTCCACGCCTGGGTGGACGGCCCTGGAGCTTTGCGAGGGTCACTCGGTCGCGATGCCCTCGGCTTGCCGGCTTCTTCGTAGGCGCCGGTAGGCGCCCGCCTCGCTCAGCCCTGCGGTTGGCTCTCTTGTGTTGGGTTCCAGTTACAATTTCGGGTCTGGGATGAGGCCTACCTGGCTCTGCTTCCCTGCGGTTTGACGTTGGCCAAGTCGCTTGATTTTACAAGCCTCGGTTCCTTCATGTTTAAAAATGGCTCAGCTGCTCTCCGCACTTCTCTCCAGAGTCAGAGGAGATGATGCACGTAAAGCACGGTAGCCAAGGGCCTGGCACATGATAACATGATAATCGCTCAGGAAATGCTCGATGCAGGTGAACTGCGCATTTCCTGGAGTTACTGCTTTTATGATCGAGCGCAGCGGAAGCATATTCCCAGCTGGCTCAGTGTTTTATGTAGGAGAGGCTTTTTTCTGTAGACGATGCTGTTAGCGGATACTTAAATGGCTACATTCCTCTGATAACACATTGCAGGATCCTAATTGATATGGTTGTGGAGGTTACCTACTAAAATAGACTTTGAGCAGGGGCAAATTCTGGGGAGGGGGCAACTGCTAAATTCGATTGAGATTTAACTTATTTGTGTATGTCCACTTTGCAGATTAAAAAGGCCGTGGAAGCTCTCGTGGCACATTCCAAATCCAGGAAAAACGCGAATGGATTGCTTTTGAATGAGAATGAAAATTTCTTTTTAATGGTGGTTTTATGGAAAATTCCAAGTAAAGAACTGAGGGTCAGATTGTAAGTTTTGATTTTCTGCCTCTGCTGTTTTTATCTACTTGGCCATTCCGTGGAACTTTAACAATTGGCAGCTTAGTTTCTAGTGGGAACTTTGCAGACTCAAATATCAGAGTTGAAATAGTTGTGCCTTTAAAAACCGTAGGAGTGCAGATGTGCTTGTATTTTCTAGAGATTTCACCAGTTTCCTGGCTGCTTGGTGGATAATTAGACCTCATCAGTTCTGTTGAATCTTGAAAACTTAGTGTTTGAGAGAACAAAGGTTAGAGTAAATGAAACAAGCTTTTGTATTTTCAAAGAATCTGTTATCGTTCCACATCGGGCTAGTTCCAAGCTAAAATTCCCGAGGTCCTGGACTCCTTTATACAGAGACTGTTAAAAACTTGGCAATGAACTCCTTATGGAACGGAAATCCATGGCGATTACACTTCCTTATTGCTTGAACTCTTGGGTCAGAGATGCCCTTTCTCTCTCTGCAGAGTTGCCAGACTTAGCAAACAGAAATACAAGCAGTTTTTTAGTGTAAGTAGGATCCATGTAATTTGGGGGACATGATTGTATTTTTATTTTAGTCTTATTATTATTATTTCTGTTTTTTTGTGCCGAACCCGCGGCATATGGAGGTCCAGGTTAGGGATCGAATGGGAGCTGTAGCCGCTGGCCTACACCACAGCCACAACAACACCAGATCGGAGCCATGTCTCTGACCCACACCACAGCGCACAGCGATGTCCGATCCTGAAACCACCGAGTGAGGCCAGGGATCAAACCTGCAGTGGCGTAGGTTGCAGACGTGGCTTGAATCTGGCATTGCTGTGGCTGTGCTGTAGGCCGGCAGCCGTAGCTCCAATTCAGCCTTAGCCTGGGAACCTCCGTATGTCAAAAGTGTGGCCCTAGAAGGACCAAAAAAGTGTGAATGAAGTTTATTGAAATGACAATCAATTTATTGTGTGTTCTGTAGCATGTAAACATACATATCATCAGTTATGACGCCTTATTCCTTGGTTCCGTCTCATGTATTTTACAGGTCCTTGCCTCATGGTATTCGATCAGATTTAGCAGATATCTGTTTATTCACCAAAGATGAACCCAATTTAACTCCTGAACAGACAGAACGTTTTTATAAGAAGCTTTTGAACAAGCATGGGATCAAAAACATTTCTCAGGTGGGAGCAGGTTATTATTTTCAAGACAATTAAAAGATTGGATTCAATTGAAGTTACAAGTAATATATTCCTATATTACCTGGTATGTGTTTCCTTGGATTGCCCCGCTGACACCTCCCGGCACCCCCACCCCCCACCTTTTTTATTTTTGGCTGTGCCCTTGGCATGCGGAAGTTGCTGGGCCAGGAGATCAAACCTTCACCATAGCAGCAACCCGCACTGCTGCAGTGACAGCGCTGGATCCTTAACCCGATGAGCTTCACAAGAACTCTGTCAGTAGCTTTTATGTCTTGAAGGTTTTGCAGGAGGTTTCTCCGTTATTTTGCTTCTCCCTGCTTCCAGAGCATCCTGGGTTTGCCTCTAACTTGACATTTCTCACCCTTTTTGTAGTTGTTGGTGCATTTCTCTAGCTAAGGGTCCTGATTCATTTGCCTCTATGTTTCCAGCGCGTAGCTAGCGCGTGTGCCATTTTAGGCTGTGTGCCGTTCACTGAACGGTGACTCCAGGGCATTTTAAAATCCAAACACAAATTGCCCCAGTGTTTCATCTTCTTGTTCAAGTTCTTAAGTTCAGGTGCACAGCATAGTGATTCAAGATTTGGGGGGTTTGGGGTTTTTTTTTTTGTTTTTCTGGGTTGCACCCTCGGGATTTGAAAGTTCCCAGGCTAGGGGTCGAATTGGAGCTGCGGCTGCTGGCCTACACCACAGCCACAGCAACGCCAGATCCGAGCCAAGTCTGTGACCTACACCGCAACTCACGGCAATGCTGGATCCTTAACCGACTGATCGCAGCCAGGGATCGAACCAGTGACCTCATGGGTGCTAGTCGGGGTTGTTAGTGCTGAGCCACAATGGGAGCTCCATCAGTTCAGGTTTTAGTTTTGTGTTGAGGCTTTTTGTTTTTTTTTTACAGATTACAAGATACTGGGTTTGATTTCCTGTGCTCAGCTGTTTATCTGCTTTAGGTGTAGTAGTTAGGTCTGCTGATCCCACGTTACTAATTTGTCCCACCCTCCCTGCTTTAGTAACCGTAAGTCTGTTTAGTGTCATATCTGTGAGTCTTTCTGTTTGGTTTAGAGATTGATGTTTTTACATTTTCCTACATTTCCTAGATTATCCCCTTCCGAACTTTAAAAAAGGAATATAAAGCCTATGAAGCCAAGCTCCGCCTTTTGGGCAGTTTTGACTTCTTCGTTACAGACTCCAGAATCCGGCGGCTCCTACCCTCACACCTGGGGAGGCATTTCTACAACAGAAAGAAGTACGTGTCTCAGCAATACGCGGACTCTGGCCGCATGAGGCGTATAGGTGTCTGTGCGCTGCCCTGACTGCCTGTGTATTGTTGTTGTAGAGTTCCGGTATCTGTCAATCTTCAGGCCAAGAATTTATCCAGAGAGATCAAGGACTGCATAGGGGGAACTGTCCTAAACATCTCAAAAAGTGGTTCTTGCAGGTAGGTAAAAGGCCCTAAGGTGTGCCTTTCTTTATTCTGGTATCTAATAATAACTGCACAAACCTTTTTTTTTATAGGAGGAAGTGTTAATGAAACCAGAGTCTTCTTGTTAAAGCTAAAATTCATCCTTTAGAAGTATTCGGTTCTCTGGAATGGTGCTGCCCCCTAGAACCTTCCACAGTGATGGGGATTGTCTGGAGCTGTGTGGTCTCAAAGGAGAATGAGCCGCATGGCCTGTAGAGCACCTGAAATGTTGGTGCTGTGACTGAGGGACTGAATTTCTCACTTTATTTGACTTTAGTTAATTTAAATTAAAAGGGGGGGGGCATGTGTGCTGACATGTCCCGTGTGGGACAGGCCACCTCTGGGAATACTTCAGGGAAGCAGGAAAATGAGATGGATGTTTAGGGGACATGAGTGGTTCTGGGCTTCCATGTGGCCCAGCACCATTTATCCTTGCAAGAGAAGGTCCACTTCAGCCTTGCCTCGGCTGCTTGTGAAGCGAGTTCTTGGCATCCCTCCTGTTGGACCAGCGCCTCGTGTGTGTGTGGGGGGGGTGCACTCGGCTTCTCTTACCGGATGGGAGGGGCGTCGCTGAGCTGGGGCGGGTGGAACCCCCACACCCGGGCCTTGATACCAGCCAGCAGAGACCCTTTAGGGCAGTGATGCCTCCCAGCCGCCAGGTGGACAGAACGCGGCTCAGCCTTTTATTAGGCCGAGGAGCGGTTTCAGTTTGATGCCCGAGGGAGGGTTAAATTGGTGGGGGAGGGGAGTTTTAAACATGTTCAGAATCATGTCATAAAACACTTAATCTGATGACCGGCATGTCTGTGGGGTGGGGTGGGCAGGGCTGTAGGGTGCAGCCCTTCCCCCCGGGCTAGCGTAGGAGCCTCTGTGTACCCAGGGCTCACACTGATCACAGAACAGGACCACCAAGGGTTTCCCAGTGGCCTAGGGGTTAAGAATTTGGCTCGGGTCACTGCCGTGGCTTGGGTTTGATTCCTGGCCTGGGAACTTCTGCGCGCCCCGGGCACGGCTAAAAGGACACCAGGACACTGAGATGCCTTGTCTCTGCTCACCAGGGGTGCCAGCGCTCAGCAGTGCCCCCAGGTATGGTAGGGCAAGGTGCGGCTGAGTGAGACTGGCAGACTTCTGCCTGCAGGTGGGAACCCCCCTGATTGGGTGTAATTGATGGGCCGGGTGTTATGGTCAGACCTGACCTCTCCGCTCTTTGGCACCTCTCTGCTCTCAGTGGCTCGTAGGAAGCGGTTAGCTCCAAGGCCAGAGGCCTGGTTCAGGCTGTACTTCGAGGTCAGGGCAGTGGGCTCGCAGTGGGCAGGGCCCATCTGGCCGGAGGGAGGGAGGAGCACCAGCTCAGCTCGTCCACCTCCTGCCGATCCCTGCCCACAGCCAGCCGGCCTTTCAGCTCCCGTCGCAGGGAGGACAGGGGCTGGCAGGGACCCAGGACATGGGGCACTTTGGGGCGACCCTGGCGGCTGGCGGCTGAAGAGATGCTTTTGCTTTGGGGGGTGGTTCCTTTCAGAACAGCCAGCCCCCGGGGGTACTGCCTCTCTGAAAAGCTCGAGGACTGACTCGGTGACCTCCGTTTCCGAGAATGAAGGCGGGACTCCCCGTGGTCCTGCCGCTGCCCCTCCCAGCCTCACAGCGTTAGGTGCCAGCTCCTCAGTCACCTCGCGGTGGCGGGCAGAGCTCAGGAGTAGAGCGTTTCTAGAATGTGCAAGACGATGCCTTTCTTGAAAATAAATAGAGAACCTAGGGATTTTAATGTTTCTGCCTTTTAAAAACTGGAGGACTGTGTATTTGTACTTCTCACACACCTGCCTGCGCTCTGTTTCTAAACTCTTTGTGTCGTGCGCTCTTAGCACCATCCGCGTCGGTCACACCGGGATGCAGGTGCAGCACATCGTCGAAAATGTCCTGGCCGTGGCCAGAAGGCTTTCACAGAAACTGCCAGAGGTACGGTCTTGTGTCAAGTGACAACGCATTTAAAGGAAGCAGAGCTCGGAGTTCCCATTGTGGCTCAGTGGTTAACAAATCCAACTAAGAACCATGAGGTTGCGGGTTCGATCCCTGGCCTTGCTCAGTGGGTTAAGGATCCGGTGTTGCCGTGAGCTGTGGTGTAGGTTGCAGGCGCGGCTCGGATCCCGTGTTGCTGTGGCTGTGGTGCAGGCCGGCAGCTACAGCTCCTGTTAGACCCCTAGCCTGGGAACCTCCATATGCCACGGGTGTGGCTCTAGATAAAGGCATAAAGACAAAAAAAAAGGAAGGAAGCAGAGCTCGTACAGATGGCGTCCTTCTCCTCTCTGTTTCAGAAGTGGGAGAGCGTGAAGCTCCTATATGTGAAGACCGAGAGGTCGGCCTCCCTGCCCGTCTTCTCGTCGTTTGTCAGCAGTCGGGGCGAAGCCAGGGAGCTGCGTGCCGCCAGTCAGAAGCGAAAGGTTAGTAGAAGCTCACATCCCGGGAGGCTCAGCCAGGAACGTGAGCACAGCCCAGCAAGAGGGAACGCGAGGGCTGGTTAGGCTCAAGGGGGCCAGTGCGGTGGCCAGACCTGCTGGGATTAAGAGGAAAACCAGGAGTTCCAGCTGTGGCTTAGTGGAAACGAATCCAACTAGTATCTACGAGGATGTGGGTTCGCTCGCCAGCCTTCCTCGGTGGGTTACGGTTCCTGTGTTGCCACGAGCTGCGGTGTGGTTCAGACTCGGCTCAGATCTGGCGTTGCCGTGGCTCCAAGTTGTGCCCTATCCTGGGAACCTGATCTGCCATGGGCGTGGCCCCCAAAAAAGAAAAACAAACTTTAGTCTGTCGAGTACCTGTCGGAATTGCAGTTTATGAGGCTGACACATAGCTCTTGGTGTGGGTTTGTGGGTTTTCAGTGCTGCTTGGCGCTGCTGCGTAAGGAGCCACAGGGGGCAAATGGACCTTTTTGCCCTTGGTTGGACCAGTCTGGTTGACTCCATCTCCTGCCGTGTTAACCCATGTGCCCAATGAGTTTTTAGACTCGGTCTTTTAATCCCTTCCCCCAAGAAGTTCCACATTTTGTTCTTTTTCAGGTTGGCATTCTCTTTTTCAGTTTCGTTGTCTATAGTTTCCCAGTTTGTCTTAATTCTTGGAACACATAGGCATAGCTGTTCTTTTGTCTGATAACTCAGACGGTCGGCATCTCGGCAGTGCGGCCACTTGTCTCTACCTGCTGCTGCTTGGCTGTTGTGGACCGTGGATGGTCATTCCGTTTGGAAAATCATTTGTAGAACTAATTCGAAGGTGGGGTGAAGCTCTTTCCCAGAGGATTTACATCTACGTCGTCTCCTCCAGGCGCCTCGAGGACACTCTCAGCCCAGAACAATCTAGAAGCATGTTCAGGGTTTGAGGTCCCCTGAGTGACTCGGACCCACCAGCTCTGCCTCCTGTTCATCTCTGCCCCGAGGGTCCGACTCACTGGAGTCCCAGCTTATTGAGACGGGGGTTTCTCCTTAGAACCCTTGCCCGGGGTGGATGCAAGGATTTGCACTCTCCCCACGTGGCACCCCTGCCCTCCCGGCCCCGGTCTTCGTGAGAGATCGGGGAGTTGCTGCTGTGGCTCAGCAGGTTACACACCCGACTGGTATCCACCAGGTTGCCGGTTCCATCCCTGGCTTGCTCAGTGGGTTGTGGGTCTCGTGTTACTGTGGCTGCGGTGTAGGCTGGCAGCTGTAGCTCTAACCTGACAACTTACATAAGCCGAGGATTTGGCCCTAAAAAGCAAAAAAATGAGAGAGAGCTATCAGCAAATAGTCTCAGGGCACACATTTCTTACTGTGTGATCAGCTCATCAGTGCTTTTATGATTTTTTTTTTTTTTTTTTTTTTTGCTTTTTAGGTCCGTGCCTGCAGCATATGGAGGTTCCCAGGCTAGGGGTTGAATTGGAGCTGTAGCCGCCAGCCTACACCACAGCCACAGCCACAGTCACACCAGATCCCAGCCTTGTCTGCGACCTACACCACAGCTCACGGCAACGCTGGATCCTTAACCCACTGAGCAAGGCCAGGGATCAAACTCACAACCTCATGGTGTCTGGTTGGATTCGTTAACCACTGAGCCACGACAGGAACTCCCCCCTGAATCTTTTTGATTCAAGGTTGGTGGAACCTGCAGATGTGGAAACCAACTAACTCACATCACATACTACACGATTCCAGATCAGCTCCCACATGACTGCACATTTAGATCCTGGATTCTGCATATGCTTTGCCACATATGATACATCTTTAGCTGTGACTCAGACGGGATGGAGTTGGTGTCCAAGTGCTGGCGATGGGCCTTGTTTGCTCGGATCTTGTACAGGTCAAGGCCTTTCACGGAGCTTAGGAACAACCTGACCACATACACCAAGTCTCTGCCATTTTTACTTACCAGAAGAATTTCCCCACTAAAATTATGCTTGGGCTTTTTTTAGGAAGGAAAGAAAAGCAAAAAGAAGAAAGAACGTCTTAAAAGACAACAAGAGAAAAAAGAAAACACAGAGGTTATGAAAAAGGCTGGCAAGGCCGCACCGACCCCGACTGTAGATGAGCCGACCCCTAAAACAGGCAGCGCCCCAGCTGGGGACCCCAGGCCCCAGAAGAAGACCCGTGGGGTGAGCGCCCCGCCTAAAGTGCAAGATGAGTCCGAAGAGGAAATCCCACTGCTGGTACCATTGAAAGAAACTCCAGCTGCAGGAAGCGTAGAGGTATTTTCTCTTTTTTTCTTTTTAGGGCCACATCTGCAGCATATGGAAGTCCCTGGGTTAGGGGTCAGATCAGAGCCGCAGCTACCAACTTACACCACAGCTCGAGACAACGGCAGATCCTTAACCCACTGGGAGAGGCCAGGGATAGAACCCACATCCTCCTGGATACTAGTCAGTTTCTTAATCTGCTGAGCCACGACAGAGCTCCTAGCCTGGGAACTTCCATCTACTGCGGGAGTGGCCCTAAAAAGACAAAAACAAAAAAACCACAATTATTAAGGGGAGACCACTTGAAAAGAAGAGGAGAAATAAATTCCTAAAGGACTAGAGGGCCATCCTTATAATGTGCGAGAGACTCAAGGGCCCTGTGGGCACGGGTCAGCCCAGGGCTATCACAGCATTTCACCTGTTACGTGTTTTTTCCCAACAGTCATCCTTAAACTCTTCCGTAGTAGTATAATTTTCATCTACCAGTGAAAAGATTCCTTTTGCAGTGTCCTCAAAGTGCTTCTGCATTTTTTACCAGAAATTACTGTAAATGACCAGAATATTAACTGTGGGCAGTATAATTGCTTTTAGAAAAAATAAGCTATTTTTGTTATAATGGGACTGGCAGGTGATATATGGGAAATTAAAGAGTGGAAAGCATAGCTGCCCGGGTAAGTAACATCAGGAGTGTGGGAGTAGGGAGTTCCCGTAGTGGCCCAGGGGGTTAAGCAGACTAGTGTCCATGAGAATGCGGGTTCAGTCCCCAGCCTCATTCAGTGGGTTAAGGATCTGACGTTGCCATGAGCTGTGGGGTAGGTCGCAGGTGTGGATTAGATCCCATGTTTGCTGTGACTGTGGCGTAGGCCAGCAGCCGTAGCTCCGATTCGACCCCTAGCCTGGGAACCTCCATATGCTGCGGGTGCAGCCCTAAAAAGACAAAAGGACAGTGGATTTTTCTAACAGGTGTCCCAGTTGGTTTTCCCCACACACTGTTTGGGAGCTGCCTGTAAATGTAAGGAATTTGCAACTGGAGGTGAAGAGTCAGGATTAGGTCCCAGGCCTCCCTGCTGTGCTTCCAGGAGCCCTCAACTGCAGCCTTAGGAAGGGTGCTTTTCCTCTGATGGGACCAGGGAGACACCACGGTCCTTCTTATAATTGTTAATAGTGTTGACGAGGGAAAAGCCGTTCCTCGTTCATTGTGCTGCAGTGTTCTTCTTAGGGTTTTCCTAAATTTGAAGAACAGTAAATAACTCTTAGAGTTACATTGTCAGTTCCCGCTCACTGTTCCCCCTCGCTCCCCACCCCTGACTTAACTTTCTGCTTTTGTTAGATACAAAAAAATGCCACCAGAAGGAAGTCTTCAAAAAAGAGTCGCGGTCAGAGTCCTGGTCCCAACACACCTCGTGGGAAGAAAAGGAAGGCCCTCCCAGCTGCGGAGACCCCAGCAGCTGTGGAGACCCCAGCAGCTGTGGAGACCCCAGCAGCTGCGGAGCCCAAGAATCCAGGTAAAGGCCCAGGAAAGAAGGCACGAGTCAAAGAAGAGGTGGAGAAAGGACGAAACTCTTCTCTGGGGAGAAAAGACCCACGGCAGACTCCCAGAAAGCCAGAGGCCAAGTTCTTCACTACCGCCAATAAATCTGCGAAGAAAGCTCCCCGTACCCCCAAACAACGGCCAAAAAAACCCAAAGCACCCCAGTCAACATAAACTCGGAAGCTCCTCAGAGGCATCCAAAGAGTTTTATAAAAACCCCTGAGTCCAGACCCCCGCTGCAACCTCTGAGTGAGGCCTAGACTTCAGTATTTTTTAAAACCTCCATAAGTAATTGAGCTACGTGTTCGTGGGAGTAAGAACCAGTAGCTTCTAGTAAATCCAGTTCATTGCTTTTCTGTGTATTTGCTACTGTAATAGAAGGAAAATACAGTGTTTTTCTGTGGTTATGGCTTTTGTTTGTTTTATTTTGTCTTTTTAAGGCTGCACCTGCAGCATGTGGACATTCCCAGGCTAGGGGTCAAATTGGAACTGCATCTGCGACCTACGCTGCAGCTCATGTCAACGCCAGATCCATAACCCACTGATCGAGGCCAGGGATTGAACCTGCATCCTCATGGATACTAGTCAGGTTCATTACCGCTGAGCCACAATGGGAATGAGTGATTTTTTATTATTAAAGTATGACATTAGCTTCTCAGTATGCTATTGGCATTCCATATCTTGTTGGTCTTACCCAAATGCCTCTGGTGTGACCCTTTCCTCATCTGCTTTAAACCAGCTGTTCATATTACAGCTCCATAATAGTAATTCGTGCAGACATAGCCACAGCTTGTCTGCAGGCCTCTCGTGGGCTCACTACATGTGAATCAGCCGTGGAACTAATGACCAGCTTCAGTTTCTTTTCTTTTCTTTTTTCTGTCTTTGCCTTTTCTAGGGCAGCACTTACGGCATATGGAGGTTCCCAGGCTAGGTGTCTAATCGGAGCTGTAGCCGCTAGCCTACGCTACAGCCACAGCAATGAGGGATCCAGGCCGCGTCTGCGACCTACACCACAGCTCACGGCAACGCCAGATCCTTAACCCACTGAGCAAGGCCAGGAATCGAACCTGCAACCTCATGGTTCTTAGTCGGATTCGTTAACCACTGAGCCACGAAGGGAACTCCATGAAAGAATATATTTTTAATCACTCACTTTGAAAAAAATCTTAGAAATCAATCGGCCCCGTCCCATTTTACAGATGAAAAAAGTAAGGCCCAGGGAGATGACACCGTCTACCCAAGGTCCTTTAGCAAACAACAAGCCCAAGGTTCGTATTGAATCAAACTAAGGCCTTGAACCTGAGCTTTCCAGTTCTCAGTGAAGTGCTTACTTCACCATGTCACACTTTTTGCAATATTTAATTCAGTAAAATTGTTCTAGAAGACAAGTTTTATATTACATTGTTACAACACTAAGATGGAATTTCCAGTTGGTTATTGAATTTAATATTATTTAAGCACCAACATAAATCTTACACCGATGTCACAAATGAGTCCATGTGTACCTGTGGAATCTAGTCAATGTCAGTTTCTTGGTTTTGATGGTATGATAGGCCAACACTGAAAGAGGCTGGGGGAAAGGCATATGGGACTTGCCTATATATTTCTTAGCAACCTCCTGGGAATCTATAATTATTTCAAAGTAATTAATTTAAAAATTAAGTAGTATTGGAGTTCCCGTCATGGCTCAATGGTTAACGAATCCGACTAAGAACTATAAGGTTGTGGGTTCGATCCCTGGCCTTGCTCAGTGGGTTAAGGATCCGGCATTGCTGTGAGCTGTGTTTAGGTCACATATGCGACTCGGATCCCACGTTGCTGTGGCTGTGGTGTAGGCCGGCAGCTATAGCTCCTGTTAGACCCCTAGCCTGGGAACCTACATTTGCCGTGGGTGTGTTCCTAGATAAGGCTAAAATACAAAAAAAGTAAAAATTAAAAAAAAAAAAATAGGAGTTCCTGTCGTAGCACAGTGGTTAACGAATCCGACTAGGAACCATGAAGTTGTAGGTTCCAGCCCTGGCCTTGCTCAGTGGGTTAAGGATCTGGTGTTGGCTGTGGTGTAGGTCGCAGATGTGGCTCGGATCCCTCGTTGCTGTGGCTGTGGTGTAGGCTGGCAGCTACAGCTCCGATTAGACCCCTAGCCTGGGAAACTCCATATGCCGCAAGTGCTGCCCTAGAAAAGGCAAAATGAAAAAAAAAATTGTCAATTTTTCCAATTTTACATTTGAAAGGAACCCCCAAAAAGTATACTGTAATTGTAAGAATTGGCCACAAGGTGGCACTAGTGGTCTGCCATAGCTCTGTTTTTTGCTTTTTTTTTTTTTCTCTCTCTCCTTCTCTAAAGAGTTGTCATTCAGGAAGAGAGGACTTGGCCAACTTAAAGAATAAAGAATATAAGCTGCCTTATTCGGAGTTCCCGTCCTGACTCAGCAGTTAACGACTAGCATCCGTGAGGACGTGGATTCGGTCTCTGGCCTCACTCAATGGGTTAAGGATCCTGTGTTGCCGTGAGCTGTGGTGTAGGTCACAGACGCTGCTAGGATCCTGACTTTGCTGTGGCTGTGGTGTAGGCTGGTGGCTGCTGCTCTGATTCAGCCCCTAGCTTGAGAACCTCCATATGCTGCAGGTGCGGCCCTAAAATAGACAAAAAGACAAATAAATAAATAGCTGCCTTATTCAAAGTTTTTCTGTCTTGGAGCACTGTGAAATCCAATATTTCACTCTTTATTTTTTGAGGTGAAAACACAGAAACCCCTAGAAAAGGAATAGAAGATAGAGAAGTAAAATGGGACAGTTTCTAGAGGAATCTCACTTCTCAGATGTGTGGCCTCTGCGAGTTCCTGTGTGGAGCATCCAGTTAAGGATCCCATCCAGCACTGTCACTGCTATGGCTCAGGTTCAGTCCCTGGCTGGGGAAACTTCCATATGCCGTGGGTGCAGCCAGAAAACAAACCAAAACAAAATGAAACCCCAAAAACGTGTTGTCCATGGCATGGCCTAAGAGTTTGAAGTACAAAAACCCCAGGCCGCACCCCAGGTGTACTGAATTCGATTCCTAACAAGTTCAAGGTGCCAATGTGACTGGTCCATCGACCACACTTTGAGAAGGAAAAATTTAGAAGAGACCAAAGAAAATAAATGGAGCCATGGAGAAGTTTGGCTGCTGCCAATACAACAAAATCGTCCTGATTTGGAGCTCCCTGAATCAGAATTACAGTTCTAACCTAGGTTGGATTAAATATTACAAATTGATAGTTCATGCAACATGCATAATTATACCCACAATATAATATTTGCACATATATGTTTATACACATAAAATATATAAATCGTACTAATTCTTACACATCAAAATTTCTTTTTTGTTTGTTTCTTTTGTCTTTTGTCTTTTTAGGGCCACACCTGCAGCATATGGAGGTTCCCAGGCTAGGGGTCTAACCATAGCTGTAGCCACTGGCCTACGCCACAGCCACAGCAACGCCAGATCCGTAACCCACTGAGCAAGGCCAGGGATCGAACCCGCAACCTCATGGTTCCTAGTCGGATTCGTTAACCACTGAGCCATGACGGAACTTCTTTTTTAGATTAAAGTTACTAAGATGCATAAAAGCAGATAGTTTGAGTTGTTACCAGGATGCTCTTAGAATACTCTGAAGTACAGTTTTCAGGTTTTCATAGGGAAACATTTTCCCTGGCTACGTTCACTCTTTAATTTCTTGATATTGTAGTTGTTCAGACACACTTTATTTTCTCCCCGTAGTTCATGAATGCTGTTCTCTTTTTTCATGTCCTTTCTCCTAACATTTGCATTTGATCTGCAGTGTTGTAGTATTCCTCTGGGTTCTTTTGCCTTCAAAAATCGATTCTTAGTGTTCCCGCGTGTGTGCTCATCAGCAGAGGACATTTTAAAAAAATGTATTTTATTGAAGTATAGTTGGTTTGCAGTGTTGTGTTAATTTCTGCTATACAGCACAGCGATTCTGTTATACAGTTCCTCACTGTTTTAAAGCTATTTTACTTCATAGCCTTTTAGGAATTTACTGAATTGTTTTTACGGAGTAAATAATTTCCAGAGCTGCTACTAAAAAAAAAAAAAAAAAAGATTGTGGTAAAAAGCACATCACACACAATTTTACCACCAGAACTGCTACTTTTGTTTGTAAACACGTTGAACTTTGTCACAGAGTTAGCTTCCCTAGAGGACAGTTTCCTCCCTGGCTGATCACATCTTGTTGGTGACTTTTCCTTCCTTGTCTTTTTGCATTTCATTTCCTGACCTTTTCTCTGATCTTATCGGTCTCTGCTTTATTTCCTCCTGAGATGATCACTTCTATCACAGGGCTAACTCAACCACAACAGGATGTCATTTAATAGAAGTGTGGTTTTCATTACTAAGTATAAAATGTTACAAAATACTAATTTGAAAAGATACATGCACCCCAACATTCATAGCAACGTTATTGCCAAGGATGGAAGCTACGTAAGTGTCCATCAACAGATGAATGGATAAAGAAGATATGACACACACACATATATGCACAGAGGAATATTACTCAGCCATGAAAAAAGAATGAAGTTTTGCCATTCGCAGTAACATGGATGAACATGGAGGGCATTACGCTAAGTGAAACAAGTCCGACTGAGAATGACAGACTTTATGATATCACTTATATGTGGAATCTAAAAAAATACAACAGAGTACTGAATAAAACAAAAAAGAAGCAGACACTGATGTAGAGAACAAAACTAGTGGTTACCAGTGGGGAGATGGAAGGGAGGGGGCATTATAGGGGTGGGAGATAAAAAAGGTTATTATGGGATTACATGAAATCGTATGTGAAACTTCTGAAACGGTAAAGCATGACAGAATTTAATGAATTTTTCATTCAATAAAAAATTTTAATAGTTTAGAAAATTTAGTGAAAATATTATAGAGTTAATTGCAACAAAAACTCTATATAAAACCTTAGAGAGAAACGTTAATGCCATACACAATTTAGAGGAAACAAAATGCAGAACTGAATAAACAGAAGGATATGCCTTGAGGAGTTCCCGCTGTGGCTCAGCAGAAATGAATCTGACTAGTATCCAGGAGGACACAGGTTTGATCCCTGGCCTTGCTTAGTGGGTTCAGAATCCGGCTTTGCTGTGAGTTGTGGTGTAGGCCAGTGGCTATAGCTGCAATTCGACCTCTAGCATGGGAACCTCCATTTGTTGCATTTTGGCCTCTAAAAAAATAAATAAAGATATGCCTTGGGAGTTCCCAATGTGGCTCAGCAGGTTAAGAACCTGACATAGTCTCTGTGAAGATGTGGGTTCCATCCCTGTCTTTGTTCAGTGAGTCAGTGTGGTTGCAGCAACACAGTGCTGTGGTGTAGGTTGCAGACTCGGCTTGGATCCCGTTATTGCTGTGGCTGTGGGTGGGCCTCCAGTTCCACCCCTAGCCTAGGAACTTCCATATGCTGCAGGTACAGCTGTAAAAGGAAAAAAAAGAAAAAAAAAGATATGCCTTTGAGTTACCTTGTGGTGCAATGGTTTAAGGATCTGGCATTATCACTGGCAGCTTGGATCACTGCTGTGGCATGGGTTCAGTCCCTAGCCCAGGAATTTCCACATGCTGTGGGAATGCCCCCCCTCAAAAAGAGCCTCAGTTGCCAGCCTACACCTCAGCCACAGCAACTCTGCAACTGAGCTGCATCTGCAAGCTACACCTCAGCTCACAGCAACACCGGATTCTTAACCCACGGATCAAGGCCAGGGATCGTAACTGCGTCCTCATGAATTCTGGTCAGATTCATTTCTGCTGAGCCACAATGGGACCTCCAGAAAGATATGTTTAATGTTGAATAGAACTATAAAATATTATATAGATGTATGCATATGCAATTAAAAACTATGTAAAATGTGACCTGTGGGTCTTCCAAGAGCCTTCATACTCATGGACATCTTTTAGGGGGGGCTTTATATTCCCCTTAGAACCTCTATGGTGTAGACCGGTGGGTATCAAAGAGCATGTATTCATAAGCAGTGGCTTTCTCGCCACCACCACCCAGACTGGTGTGCCATACTGTGGGTGAATTTATTACCAAAACTGTCTTTTTAAAGGGTATTTATATAGGAGTTCCCTTTGTGGCTCAGTGATTAACGAATCTGACTAAGAACCGTGAGGTTGCGGGTTCTATCCCTGGCCTTGCTCAGTGGGTTAAGGATCCGGCGTTGCAGTGAGCTGTGGTGTAGGTCGCAGACGTGGCTCGGATCCCGCTTTGCTGTGGCTGTGGCGAAGGCCGGCAGCTACAGCTCCTGTTAGACCCCTAGCCTGCGGCTCTACATGAAGGCAAAAAGACAAAAATAAATAAATAAATAAAAAATAAAGGGTATTTATATAGTAGTGGGACACACTTCCTAGTGAAAGGCTAAGTAAATACTACTGTAGTCAATGATGTATTTATTAAATGTCCGTGTTCCAGTCTCTGTGGGGCATGATGTGGAGGAAAGAAGATAGCGTCTCTACCCTCATGGGGTTTACAGTCTAGTGACGGGGGAAAAACATGAGTCAAATCATGCAAACAGGAGTTCTGTGGCTCAGCCAGGTCAGGGATCCAGTGTTGCCTTTGGGGGTTGAATGCACATGAAAACACACTCACACATGCACGTACGCACACACACACACACACACACACACACACATTTGGTTCTCTGCACATATGCACCTGTAGCAGTGCGTGTCCTCTTTTTTTTTTTTTTTTTTTTTTGCTTTTTAGGGCCACACTGGCGACATACGGAAGTTCCCAGGCTAGGGGTCAAATCAGAGCTGCACCTGGCAGCCTACGCCACAGCCACAGCAATGCTAGAGCTGAGCCACGTCTGTGACCTGCACCACAGCTCACAGCAACGCCAGATCCTTAACCCACTGAGTGAGGCCAGGGATCGAACCCACATCCTCATGGATACTAGTTGGATTAATTTTCGCTGTGCCACGATGGGAATTCTAGTGCGTGCTTCTAGAAACATCTCGTCTAAATACCATGCTTGAAGGATGGATGCTGAATGTGAGGGAACAGAGTTGGCTCAGGGCTTTGTTTTTTTTTTAATTGATATTTAAAATTTATAGCACAACCAGACTAGCATGATTTAGATTTAGAATTTATTCACATTTATTCCTTTTTTTGCACATGTCTTTACAATACATTTATTTACATTTTTGCTGTAGATCAGTCTAGAGCAGCAGATTTAGGTTTGCGCTAAGCACATTTTATAACAACTTCACAGAAAGAAAAAATGGCTTTGGACACGTTTTTGGAAACATTACTGTGCTTACTCAAGGGAGAACTTATGTACTTTTCATATTTATGGTTTCTGCAACTTCCTTTTTTTAATTATTTTTTTATTTTTTTCTTGCTTTTTAGGGCTGCAGGTGCAGCAATATGGAGGTTCCCAGGCTAGGGGTCGAATTAGAGCTGCAGCTGCCAGCCTACGTCACAGCCACAGCAACACAGGATTCCAGCTGTGTCTGTGACCTACACCACAGCTCAGGCAACGCTGGATCCTTAACCCACTGAGCAAGGCCAAGGATCGAACCCGAGTCCTTATGGATACTGATCAGGTTCGTTACTGCTGAGCCACGATGGGAACTCCCTTGTTTCTGCAATAGCCTAATAAGCTTTGGCACCCTGCCAAAGGCTATAAAAGACAGTAAAATTTATGATCCTTGAGCATGTTTAAGAAAAAAAAAACAAGCACTCTATTGTAAATTAGTTGAATTAAAGGAGTCTGACAGCAGTTTCCTTTAATTGAGGCAGTATTTTTTAAACTGCAGTGTCAGTGGTGAGTTTTCTTTCTTTTTTTTTTATGAGAATTGCAAAGTTCAGGTTCACTCTTGTTTTTTTTTTTCCTCTTTTGCTGCACCCACAGCACGTGGAGGTTCCCGGGCCAGGGCTCAAACCTACGTCACAAGAGCAACCAGAGCCACAGCAGTGAAAATGCAGGAGCGTTTACCCACTAGGGGATTAGAGAACCCCCGTGTTTTCTTCTGATTTCATGTTAATTCTTGTTTACAGGTGTCCTGACAATCTCACATATTAAAAGACAAAGATCCCACATCCAACAGATCAAGTTCCATCAATCTGTGTTTTTGGTTCATTGCAGGGATCCTGTGCTGCCTTCTGTCTATTCCCCAAACCCACATCTTGGGGGATATTCAAACACCAAGTTGAGTGTTAGGTATCTTGAGCTTAGGAACCCTGACGGTAGATTTTGGAATTCAGCAAACTGCCCTGAATGTAGCTGGCATTTATATTGGTTGAACAGAAGAATGAAGCTCCCTGGATCCCATCCAGAAGGACCAGTTCCAGATGGCTTGTGTTCCAGAGGCTGGAAGCAACAGAAATTATGGGCAAGGATTCATCAGAGGATGGGGAGGCAAATCAGCTGGGAATGGGTACGGAGCGGAAGACACGACACATGGAAAAGGGATTCTTGGAGTTCCCGTTGTGGCGCAGTGGAAACGAATCCAACTAGGAATCATGAGGTTGCGGGTTCAATCCCTGGCCTCGTTCAGTGGGTTGAGGATCTTGTGTATTGCTGTGGCTGTGGTGCAGGCCAGCGGCTACAGCTCCAATTGGATCCCTAGCCTGGGAACCTCCATATGCCACAGGTATGGCCCTAAAAAGACAAAAAAAAAAAAAATGAAAAGGGATCCTTGTAATCCCAACTTTGGGGCAGAAAGAAGTAGGGAGGAGTTCCCTGGTGGCTCAGCAGGTTAAGGACCTGGCACTGTCAGTGCTGGGGCTCAAGTCACTGCTGTAACATGAGTTTGATCCCTGGCCTGGGAATTTCCTCATGCCAAGGGCATCCCACCCCCACCCCCCAAAAAGGAGGGGAAAGACTTGGACCTGGGTTTGGGAAGGGAGCATTCCCAATTTCTCCTGTTCCTCCATCACCGGAAGCTCCTTGCAATTGGCTTCGTTCTTCTTCTAAATCTTAAATGTGTCTTTCCCAATACAAGCAAGGAACAAAGTGATACACTGCAGTGTTCAACTTAGTGTCAAGCCCAGGCTGAAGACCAAGGGAACCACACTTCAGAAGCAAAGATCTGGTTTTCTACCACCCTGCAGAGTATCCTTTGGGGGATCGTCAAAGAATTCCTGGAAAAATATGCTGATAAATAAAACAAAGTCTGTCTCATTATTCTGCCAGGTATTTATGTATCTGCTCCTTTTTTTTCCCCCTCTGGGATAATTAGAGCTCTCTTGCCTCATACAATGTTTAAGAGCTCCCTTGCAATTAGTTACACATTTAAGTTGCGGTCCAGGCAAGCAGCCCATGGGCAGAGTTTTTACCAAGCCATCCTCAAAGCTGAATAACACGACAGAAATAACAAAAGAAAGTGGAGAGGCACTAAATGCCTACTCCATACAGTATTTACAAAGCCAAATAAAGGAATCCAGTCAGGAGTTCTCGTCGCGGCGCAGTAGAAATGAATCTGACTAGCATCCGTGAGGACGCAGGTTCAATCCCTGGCCTCACTCAGTGGGGTTAAGGATCCGGCGTTGCCGTGAGCTGTAGTGTAGGTCGTAGGCGTGGCTCAGATCTGGCTTTGCTGTGGCTGGTGTAGGCCAGCGGCTACAGCTCTGAATTGACCCCTAGTCTGGGAACCTCTATATGCTGAAAGTGTGGCCCTGAAAAGAGCTAAAAAAAAGAAATCCAGTCAATACTTGGGGTATCTTTCTTCTACTTTAGAATTTCATCAAAGCAGAATTTGGAAGAAGAATAGTCCAGGTGATTCACAGTGACCACTCAATTTACTTGATTATTCAAGAAGGAATGTGATAATATTAACCCTTTATATGCTGCAGATTTAGATTCCAGCACAGATTTCCATACAGGCACTGACAAAATTCAGCGCGTGGGGCCTGCCAACGTATCGTAGGGTCATTTAGCAAACATTTAGCTCATGCCTTTCATGACCTGAGTGGCTATAAAACTGAGGGTTTTCTTTTTCTGTGACAGGTATGTCATGTTTGCAAACAGATCACTTTATTTTCGTTCTTATTGAGGTTGCCCCTGTGGTCAATTCATTTCTGTAGATAACATGGTGATAATGGCCTCAAGATTGTGGGTTTATTGCTAAGGTTCCATTTTTAAGCCAGTGACTCAAGTATTTTTCCACCCCAGGAATAGCTCCTCCAAAGGCAGTAACTCCCAGGGGGACTAGGGAGCATGCCTCACAGTTTCTGGGGGTGCGGTGGGGTACAGGTGTCCCTCCCCACACCCAAGGTTAGGCTGGAAAGCTTTCTCCATTCAATAGTCAACACAACATACCTCATTAGGGAAAAACAAAACCTACCTTAAAACAGGCTTGGCAGAAACAAAATCTGACTACTATACATGAGGACGCAGGTTCGATCCCTGGCCTTGCTTAGTGGGTTAAGCATCCAACACTACCATGAGCGCTGCCGTTTTTGTGACTGTGGTGTAGGCCAGTGGCTCAGCTCTGATCTGACCCCTAGCCTGGGAACCTCCACATGCTGAGGGTGTGGCCCCCAAAAAAGAAAAACGAAAACCGGGCTTGGCGTTCTCACGGTGGCACAATGGGATCAGCCGTGTCTTGGGAACACCAGGACACAGGTTCGATCCCCAGCCCGGCACAGTGGGTTGGGGATCTAGAGTCGCTCTGGCTGCAGCTTAAGTCGCAACTGCAGCTCTGACCTGATCCCTGGCCCAGGAACTCCATGTGCTGTGGGGCAGCCAAAAATAAATAAGTAAATAAAAAGAAAAGGCTTTGTTTGCGTTCTCTTCTTTAGAACACGAACATCCTGGTCCTCCGAACTCTGCTGCAGGGACAGATGGACCTCATCCTGGATTATCTGGATGGGCTCCATATCATCACAAGGATATTCATGAGGGAAAGGAGAAAGCCGGAGGGTAAAAAATGTGACCTCAGAAGCAGGGTGGGAGAGGCACGGCACACAGAGGCTTGACTACCCATTGCTGGCTTTGAAGAAGATGAGCACAGAAGGCAGGCGGCTCCAGAAGCTGAGAAAGGCGAGAGAAGAGGTTCTTTCCTGGAGCCTCCAGAAGGAACCAGCTCTGCCCACACTGTGACTCTAGCCAGGTCAAGTTCAGACTTCAGACCTCCAGGACGTGTTGTCCTAAGCCACTGCGTTTGTGGTGCTTTGTTACAGCTGCCCTAGGGAACTCACATAAACCCATGAAGTTTTCCTCTTGCACTGGCAGCATAACGTTCACCTTTATGCAGCTTCATAACACCCTTTAGAACCTGGCCTTGGCTCATCTCCTGCCTCAAGGCCCCGAGACCCCACCCGGCTCCCTGTGGTCCAGCCGCTCTGGTCTTTCAGCATCTTCTGACTTAAAATGTGTCCAACTCTCCACGCACCCCCTGCAGCTAGTTACCTCTTGTTCATCTGCGGATCTTAGCTCCAAGAAGTGCTTATGGAGTCCTAGGTACACTTCTAGGGGCTTGGAATAGAGAACAAAATAGGAAGGGAAGGGTCTCTGCTGTCCTGGGGTGGGGTGGGGTGGTGGTGGAGGCAGACCACACACAGGTACCTAAATGATTATAAACAAGGTCGTTGCAGACAGTGAAGACTGCTGTAAGAAGCCGAGATGGTGCTGGGTTAATGGGCAGTTTTAGATAGCAGACAGGGAAGCCTCTCCAAGAGACGACGTCTGAGACCTGAGTGACCAGAAGAACCCTTCCTCAGAGGGGCCTCCCCTAAAGCCAGCCCTTGTCAGTTCTACTTGAATGTTTCTATCCCAGCACTTACCTGGTGTTACAGACTGAACTGGACTGAAATTCACGTGCTGAAGCCCTAACCCCTAACAATGGCTGTATCTGAAGGCAGGGCCTCCGTGAAGGTAATTAAGCGAAGTCATAAGGGTAGGGCCCAGTCCAACATGGCAGGTGTCCTCACAGAAAGAGAAATGCTTGCATACCCAGGAAAGGCCACGTGAAGACATGGCGAGAAGGCTGCCATCTGCAGGCCAAGGAGAGAATTCTCTTCAGAAACCGACCCCGTCAGCACCTTGATCTTGGACTTCCAACCTCCAGAACGTGAAAAAATGAATTCTTATGTAAGCCTCCAGATCTGTGCATTGAAAACGGACTTAAGCTGGCCAAACGGACTTCACCTTGGGGCAGGGGGGAGGGGAGGGGTGGGCTGGGAGTTTGGGATGAACAGATCCAAGCTAGTATATGCAGGATGGATAAACAAGGTTCTCCTGGATAGCACAGGGAAGGAACTCTATTCACTATCCTGTGATACAGAACCTTGCACACTTGTGCCCCGCCCTCCTCCCCAGGCCACCGGTTTCTGCCAGCCCCTGGGACTGCATGCTGCGTGCCTTGGGGGAAGGGAGACACTCCCTGGACAACTGCTTGGTAGTATCTGGTTGCTTTCAAATTATTGCATGTGACCCAAAGTCCGACATATCGTTCTTATTTTTATTTATTTATCTTTTGTCGTTTTAGGGCCGCACCCATGGCATGTGGAGGTTCCCAGGCTAGGGGTCTAATCGGAGCTGTAGCCACTGGCCTGCACCACAGCCACAGCAAACCGGGATCCCAGCCGCATCTGCAACCTACATACACCACAGCTCACGGCAACACACCAGATCCTTAACCCACTGAGCAAGGCCAGGGATTGAACCCGCAACCTTCCTAGTCCTATTCATTTCCGCTGAGCCACGACAGCAACTCCTTGATCTTATTAAAAAAAAAAAAATTCTTAAAGGTTTTTTACACTCCAATACTTAAGGAATAGATGTTTTTTCAACTTGGAACGTTCTGATTCTTATAGAAAATCATCTGGTATCTGTAGTTATCAAATATTTTTTAAAGGTAACTTGATAACCTAAAATCGATTTTCCATTTTTATCATCTGGGGGATTTGTTTCTAAACTGTGGTGTAATTGATGTTAGTGTTTGATTTATGCTGCTAACATGGCTGAAAGCTTAATTATGAGTGGATAAACTGGATTACTTGTTGATAATACTGATTTTTTTTTAAATGGGGACATTTCCTAACTCCCTGCCCCCCAAATATCACATAATCACCCAGCTGCACGAAGACTACTAACCTTGGTGTGGACTGGATGATGCTTTTGACAGATCCAGAGAAGCCAAGAGGGCTTATTTATGCCAAGGTCAAACCCCACTCCTCCCCGCCCCCATGTGCTAGGCCCAAGAAGCTCCCATTCGGTTTGAAAGCAGCACAACAGATCATTTTCCTTGGTATGTTCCTAGCACAGAACTGTTTCTAAAACAACTTGAAGTATAGTTTTGTTACCTTAAGTAAATCTTTTTTTTTCTGTTTTATTTAAGTGTTCTAGAATGTAAAACCTTTATGGTTCAGATTTTTAAAGATTAGTATCTTATTTGCGTCATCTGATGCACTGTTTCACTCTGTAAATTAAATGTTTGCTCTGTGAATAAAAAAATATATATCCTGTGATAAACCATAATGGAAAAGAATATGAAAAACAATGTGTGTACGTATATGTGTATGTATATATGTGTATATATGAGTCACTTAGCTGTACAGCATAAATTAACACGTTACCATAATTGGAAAAAAAAAAAAAACCTCCAAGCCTGCCATATTTTGTTACAGCTGCCTGAGCTATCGAATACCCCTGGATTGAAAATCTACATCACCCAGACCACTGTCACAGCCACCGGGCTAGTTTTTCCCTTTTTTTCACCCCTCCTATGGCTCAAGTCTCTGCACAGTAGCCAGAGAACTTTCTATGGTGCAAATCACATCCTGTCACTCCCAATTCAGACTCATTAGTGCCACACAGAATAAACTTCGAATTTCCCCCATCACCCGCCCTCCCACCACAAGCCAGACAGGTCTCTCGCATTCAAGCTCCAGCCTCAAGGCCTTTGCATCTGACCTTCCCTCCGCCGGATCACATGCCCCATCTCCCTGGCTGTCACCTTCTCAGCACCTTCCCAGACTCATCCCTCCACCTGAAGTGAAGCCCGCCCATGAGGGTCTCATTCCCCTGCTTTATAAAGTCTCCTAGGTTTTCACTGTCGGAAATGGCCTCCGTCCCTTCTTGGTTGGTCTCCACCGCTACTCCCCTTCCCATTACGGGACAGAGACTCTGCCTTGCCCACTGCTGAGCCCTGCAGCACAGTTGGCTGTTGAAAATACAAAGTGGATGAGGTGGCATCTGGGCGGGGACCTGAAGGGCAGGGAGCCAGGCCCGCTGAGGGTCCAGCCCAGAGCTGCCCCTGAGCTCTGCCCCCCTTCCTCTTCTGTAGGGGGATGGGGACAACAATGCTTGTTCTGAGGCTCCGAAGAGTTACAACTGGCAAAGTACGAAGCACCGGCTTAGGACTCGCTAAATAAACAGCGTCTCCGGGGAGGCCTCCGCACACCCGAAACTAGGTCAGTTCCCTGTTAGACGCTGTTCTAACCCTGCTCTTCGGCTCCGGGGCCGCTGCCCAGAAAAAACACCCAGGGCGCATTTGAATTGCACGTCCACCCAGAGTCACTTCTCAGCGCGGGTGCGTCCGAGCACGGCTTGGCCCCACGGGCTCCCTCCCGCGGTCCCAGCCCGCCCGGCACGGCGCTCCCGCTTCGGAGGCGGCCCCAGAACCCACAGCACAGGGTCGCGGCCGCCCGGCCCGACGTGGCGCCGCCACCGCCCCCGGCGCCGACGCTCGCGGGCGCAGCCAATGGCCGCGTCTCCCGGGCGCCGGGCGCGGCCTCCGGCCACCAGAGGGCGCCGCGCGGGCGCAGCGGAGCCGCCTCCGCCGCCGGTCGCGGAGGGAAGGGGAGAGCGAGCCGCCGCCGCCGCCGCCCGTTCACCGCGCGCCGCTGCCCGCCCTCCGACGCCGTCGTCCCCGCAGGTAGGTGGGCCCCGCCACCCGCCCGGCCCGCGCGCCGCCCTTCCTCCACCGGCGCCCCCGCCCGGCGCGCCCCCGCCGCCGCCTCGTGCTCGCGCGCGCCGGTAACGGACGCCGGGCGGGGGAGGGGCGGCGCGCACGGTCCCCCGCGGCGCGGCGGGGGCGGTGGGCTCGGCCTCAAAGGGCGCGCGGGCCCTGCGGAAGGGCGGTCCGAGCGCGCGCCGCCGCGGGGCCCCTCCCTCCGCCCGGGGTGGCGGGGCTCTCCCCCGGGGGCCCGTGTACCCCTAGTGGGGCGCCGAGGGCCGCCGCTCCCTCCATCCCGTGCTTGGTGTATTTCCGTGGGCGAAATACCTCCTCTCTGGTGATTTAACCGAAAAAAAAAAAAAGATTTTTTTCTATTATTTCTATCTGTTCCTGTGATCGAGGACCCCTAATTCAGTACCGTGGGTTTGGGGGCGGGAAGGATGAGCGCGGCGCGCGTGGCTCGTTTATTTCGGGTTGGTTCCCCCCCCTTCTTTTTTTGCGCGGGGCGCACGTTTAGGACCCGAGGCGAATTGTTTCCTGTCTTTTTGGTGGATATGGAGACGGCCAGGCTTTAGGTTTCTTTCCCCACCCTTAAAGAATGAGGACCTGTCAGTTCCAATTAGGGTGAATTTCCTGTTGGGGACGGTCATGGCAGGGGTGTGGTCCAGCTGGAAAGCTCCGGCTGGTCCCCGAGAGGTCGCGCCTGCACCCTGATGGGGTGAATTTATCGGGAGTTGGGTATTTTCCCCGTACCTCGAAATGTAGGGATGGAAGGAGGTGTATACCGTGTTTGGTGTTTAAGGACCGAGGGTCTGCCGGAACTCCATGTGCCCGGCCTGGGAAGGTAGCCACTGGCCGCAAGGGGCTGTTGAGCGCTTGGAATGTGGCTAGACCGAGTTGAGATGCGCTCCCAGCGAAAAAGACACACCTGGTTTTGACCGCTCAGTAAGGAAAAAAAGTAAGAATATCTCCTTCACAATTCTTTTCCAAGTTAAATAAGAGCTGTTGAGATGATAATGTTTTGAACATAGTGGGTTGACTCAAATATGTTATTGTCATTGGTTTCTTTTTATTCTTCTTTTTTTTTTTTTAACACGGTTACCTGAACATTGAAAATGAAATGTGTGACTCGCATTATATTTCTGTTGGACAGCGTTCAGCTGGAGTGTTGGAATGAGGGCAGAGATAGTCGCTTCTGCCATCTGTTTTCTCTTTTCCTGCTTCTGTGATGTCATGTGGCCTCCTCTCTCCTAGGCACTTGTCCTTCTCAAGTGAACTGTGCAGCCGATTGCTTAAGGAGGATCTTGTCCTTGTTCGCAGTATAGTTCGAGTTCGTGGACAGACAAAAAAAGTTGAAAAAAGTTCATCTGCTGGGTACTGGAGTACACGGTGAAAACAGTTATAGAGGATTTGACTCAGAGTCAGATCAGAAGTTATTGAAGCTGAATGTTTTCAGTATTTGTGTGTCTTCTGTGTCTGTTTTCGATATTTGTGTGTCTGTGATGCAAAGAGCGTGTTCATTTTCAGGGCCTCTGCTGTCTGGTTGCCTTTCTCCAAGTTACTCTGATTTTTGCTTGTGGGGGGCCCTGGCATCCCCTGACCTGCACCCATTTCCCTTTCCAGCCCTTAGATAACTGTCAGTTTGGTGCCGTGTTGTCCCCGATTCTTGATTGACTGTAAATCCTGCCAGTTTGGGAGGGTTAAATCAGTGTCAAGTAGGAGAGAATCAGTTACTCTAGAATCTCAACTCTAGGAAGGGTGAATGTTGGAAAGTTATGAATAGTCCAGTAAGGGACGAGATAGAAGCAGGTGTATGGTCTGTATTCTGTTGCCTGGGAGGCTCTAGAAGGTCTTTTTAGAGAACGTGTGATGTGTGGAGACTTGAATTCCAAATAATATCTTGAAGTTTTTTTTTTTTTTTTAATGAAAATGCTTTCTCTTTGGGGTCTTAGGATTGGAAGTTAAATTTGTTTTCTCCAAAGTGTGAAGTGTTTGGAAAAACTTTAGGTAGTATTTTTAGGGGGGAGAAATAGTAAAACCTTAATCCAGAAGTTAAAAAATGTATGCTTGTGACAATACATCTGTTTTAATTCACACACACACACAGACGCACATGACAAAAGAAGCATATTAAGTGAGGTGAAAATTTTCTCTGATGTAAAGGAACCAGGCCGCTCATCCTTATTAGGCTTTGCCCCAGCAAGAAATTTGGTATTTAGCTTTGTGAGGAGTTTAGCAATGTGTTGTTTTGTTCAGTAATTAATATGAATTTCCCATACCTTGTGAAGCCTTGGGAGCCATGTCATGGAGGCAGTAAGAGGTCAACATTTTTTTTTTGTATTTTTTTTTTTTAGGGCCGCACCCTCGGCATGTGGAAGTTCCCAGGCTAGGGGTTGAATTGGAGCTGTAGCTGCTGGCCTACACTACAGCCACAGCAACGCCAGATCCGAGCCGTGTCTGCGACCTACACCACAGCTCACGGCAACGCTGGATCCTTGACCCACTGAGCGAGGCCAGGGATTGAACCCACAACCTCATGGTTCCTAGTCGGATTCGTTTCCCCTGTGCCACAACGGTAACTCCGAGGCTGAAATTTTTATGTTTCACAAATAAGAAAGTGGACCCTTGGTATTTTATTAGACTACCTGAGTCTGGAGCAGGATATTTACCTGGCCCTGCAGAACCTCCTCTGTAGTCACTGACCCAGGGTCTGGGCGCCCCAGCCAACTGTCTGGAAAGTTTCCCATCTTTCCTGTTCATCCTCCCAAACAGAGTTCTTGTGTGAGGTGAGCTCTTCCTGGGCCTTCAGGGGGCTGGGCTCCTTAAGAGGCACCCCTTGCGTCTGACAGCAAGTTCAAAGTGAATAGCTCCAGGGCAGGCAGGGGGGCAGCGGCAAAAAATATGAAAATGCCTTCCTGCTGTTGTTTAGCACAGCCTTCATCTTGAGGGTTTCTCTTTCCGTAAAGGAGAAAAACTGTCTCATAAAGTCTCCAGCAGGAGAGTCGGCGTTTGGGGAGAGCAGTGGGGCGCAGCGTGGAGAACAAGATCGCGAGCTTTCCTCCCTGGGCGTGTGGTCTCTGAGGGGTGAAGTGTGTCCTCTGCCTCTCGAAGAGGCCCCAGAATGAGCTCACACTGTCGCGAGCTGGCCTTGGCCCAGCTGTTACTTGAACCGCTTTGTTTGTTTGTTTGTTTGTTTCTGCCATTTCCAAGAGAGGCTAGAGGCCGAGGGCAGCGTTTAATACAGAGGGGTAATTGTAAGAGTTTTGCCCTGGAAATTTAGGACTACCTTTTTAGGGAAAAATACAAGCCCTGGGCCACATGCCCTGGGGCCTTCCCTCTGGTCCTGTGCAAGGGTGTCTTGAACTGAAGGCTGTTGAATATTTATTCCATGTGTCTACACACGTGATGTCGTGGGCGGACTCTGTTTCCACGTGGAGATCATCTGTGGACTGCTGTCCCAACTCCCCGTATCTCCTCTGTTTGTCCAAGTTGCCTTAAATCACGTCCCTTGCACATGTCGTCATGTCTGCCCGCGTGTGCAGAGGCCTGTGTGTATTCTGTTCCTCCCCAGTGGCTGTTAAGTGCCCGCCTGCCTGTGGGAGCTGTGTTTGTCTTTCCGAGCTCAGCCCAGGGCCAGCTCAGACGTGCTCGCCTGGCTCCGGGCAACATGGGCACATGCAGTGCAAAATAGCTCCGTGGATAAGAAAGAAGGCAGGCTGGGTGCCAGCCTGGTGGCTCTGCCACTCCCAAGCTGTGTGACCTCTGTGACTGCATCACTTCTCTGTGCTTCAGTTTCCTCCTACACCCCCCTCTTAGGGTCATTAGGAGGATCAGATGCTTTGACACAGGTCATGCACTTAGCAAAGCTCCTGGAGTGCAGAAAGAGCTGGCGGTGTTTGCTGTTACCTCCGTCCCCACCGTATGCTGTAGTCACATTTCTTTGCCTTGTTGTCCTCTGCTACTGGGAGCTGGTTTCTAAGTTACCATGTAAGGTCAAAATTTCATGGCTTAGCATTTCATGGCTTAGTTGCAGCGCTGGACTAGACTTTGCGCTAGTGGGTTTCGCCTAACAGGCACCGAGTGAGTAGTTAAGGGGTTATGTACGCTGGCGATCTGGGGTACCTTTCCTTCTGTGGAACTCCTGAGTGAGTAACGAATTTAAAAGCAGCTGATTCCAGAAAGGTGATGTAGGTTCCAGCTTGCCAGAGCTGAGCTAACTGAATGAAATTCCTATCTAATTGAGTGTCTTGCTTTAAAAAGTACTGTTCAGGGCTGCGCCCCACCCCACTTCCTTTTCATTTAGGGGAGAGAGGGTGTGTCTGACTTGCTTTTCCCCTGTTGGGGTCAATGACACTCTTGGCCGCCCTGCTTCAGGGGTCACTTCCTGTCGCTGCCTCCTGCGGATACCCACTCTGTTGACTTACTCCCCACCTCGTTCCCTGAGGAGGCGGAGTCTACCTCCAGCCCACTCACCTCCTGTCACGTCCTCTGGCACCATCCTTTGGTTTGTCACGCTTCTTAAACTTGGCCCCTTCGTTCATTCTTCCTTCGAGGGCTCAATGTCCTGGACCTGGAGCGTGTAAGACGGTCAGGACGAAGAAGGACAGGGGACCCCGGCCGGGGAGGAGGGTAGCAGCAGGGTGTGGCGACAGTAGCGGTGGGCTGGCCTCTGACATTGAAGCCAAGACTCTGGCATGACAGGAGCCAGCTCTGGCAGAGCCTTCTTGCCTGCCTGCTCGCATCTCTCACAAGCGACCTGTCTTAATCTTTTCTTGCCTATCAAAAAAAGAAAAAAAAAGCAAGGAGCCAGCTCTGTGCGGGTCTAGGAAGAGTGTCATGGGCAGAGGACTAGCACTGGGTCCCGGAAACACAGAGCCCTTGACTCATTCCAGGAACCTACAGGAAGAAAGCCAGTGCGCCCCGACAGCGGCGGGCGGGGCGTCACGGTAAGGAGTCTAGGTTGGGTTCCCAGCGCCTCGGGGCTGCTGGTGGAGGGTTTTACACAGGGCTGTAGTAACTGATTTGTGTTTGTAGCGAGCATTCCTTTCAGTTTCCTGTGGGAAACAGATGGGG
This sequence comes from Catagonus wagneri, assembly GCA_004024745.2. Taxonomy (NCBI): domain Eukaryota; kingdom Metazoa; phylum Chordata; class Mammalia; order Artiodactyla; family Tayassuidae; genus Catagonus; species Catagonus wagneri. Next base: position 6,455,599 of record PVHT020000063.1, read on the forward strand.
GAGGGCATGGGAGCTGAGGGCAGAGAGGAGAGGAGGCTCTTGCGACATCCACGTGTGACCCGGGCAGAGGCAGTTCTAGAGCTGTCAGGGTTGGGGTGCCCTGCATGTATGTGTTTGACAGTGTCACCAGTAGAGGCTCTGCCCGTGGATTGGTTGGGTGTGGTAAGAGAAAGAAGGCGTCTGGTGTGAGAAAATGGCCAGAAGGTGGTTTCATTACTGAGAAGGTAAATTTGGGCAAAGGTTCAGGCTCGGGAGGAGGGCATAAGATGGGGGGGCATTCCTGATAGAAATGCTGAGTAGAGGTCACAGATGGGAAGTCTCTGTTGTGACTCAGCTGGTTACAAACCTGACTAGTATTCACAAGGATGCGGGTTCGATCCCTGTCCCTGCTCAGTGGGTTAAGGATCTGGCATTACTGTGAGCTGTGGTGTAGGTCGCAGATGTGGCTCGGATCCAGCGTTGCTGTGGCCGTGGTTTAGGCCGGCAGCTACAGCTCCAGTTCAACCCCTAGCCTGGGAACCTCCATGTGCCACAAGTGCAGCCCTAAAAAGACAAAAAAAAAAAAAAAGGTCATGGGAGTTCCCTTTGTGGCTTAGCAGTTAACAAATTT
>PVHT020000063.1:6484865-6553465 GCA_004024745.2 Catagonus wagneri
TTAACCCACTGAGCAAGGCCAGGGATCGAACCCGCAATCTCATGGTTCCTAGTTGTATTCGTTAACCACTGAGCCACGAAGGGAACTCCGAAAAATGACTTATTCATCCTGCTATATAGCACTGGGTACTATGTCTAGTCACTTACAATGGAGGATAATGTGAGAAAAAGAATGTATATAGGCGTGTGTGACTGGGTCACCTTGCTGTACAGTAGAAAATTGACAGAACACTGTAAACCAGCTATAGTGGAAAAAATAAAAATCATTAAAAAAATAAAATAGTAGTTCCCATCATGGCTCAGTGGTTAACAAATCTGACTAGGAACTATGAGGTTGCGGGTTCGATTGTTGGCCTTGTTCAGTGGGTTAAGGATCTGGTGTTCCCGTGAGCTGTGGTGTAGGTTGCAGATGTGGCTTGGATCCCGCATTGCTGCGGCTGTGGCGAAGGCCGCCAGATACAGCTTCTGTTAGTCCCCTAGCCTGGGAACCTCCATATGCCACGAGTGCGGCCCTAGATAAGGCAAAAAAAGACCAAAAAAAATGACTCATTCAGTTGGTATTTAATACAGAAAAGGAATACTGATTTATAGCTTCTCACGATGTGGATTTAGATGTTTTATAGCTTTACATGTAATTATCCTCTTCCCTCTCCAGTTAATCCAGCAATTATATACATACAGTGATATGTTTTTGCTAATAAAGATTTTAAATGCTGGAGTTCCCTGGTGGCCTAGTGGGTTAAGGACCTGGTGTTATCACTACTGTGGCATAGGTTTGATCCCTGGCCCAGGAACTTCCACGTGCCATGGGTATGGCTAAAAATAAAATGTTTTCAGTCTAGAACATTATATTTTATATGTGTATGTATAGTTTTTGAAGCTTTGGCAGAACAATAGTAAAATGTCACTTTCTTTTCCTCTGAGGTGCCTTGTCCATATTTTGCGAGAGACAACAGTAAAATACTCCAAAATCCGCTCTTTTCATGGTCAGTGTCAGCTTGACTTATGCCGACACGAGGTTCGATATGGCTGCTTACGGGAAGACGAGTGCTTTTATGCACATAGTCTCGTGGAGTTGAAAGTCTGGATGTTGCAAAGTGAAACAGGTAGGTTTGTGTGGGATTGAGAAACATCTTGAGAGCAGCCAGGGTTTGATGAAATAGTACGGGAGACCCTTCTCTATCAGCCTGCAGTGGCAGCACTGTCGATTTCCTCCTGAGCTTTCAACTGTGTAGTGACGTCATCTTTCGTCCTGTTTTGAGTGTGCTCTCAGGTAAGTCATTGCTTGTGCAAGTTCATGCGTGTCACATGGATTTGTGAGGAAGAGAGGTCCCTCAGAGGGCACCAGGTGTCTTATTTGTAAATATTCCTCTTTGAAAGAATAATACGATACTCATCCTTGGCAATAGATTGCGCTAAGTGGGGGTGGTGAAAGAGTTGATGGCGATTGTGCCTGGATTGGTGGACATGTGTTGTGCAGAGAATCTAAAACAGGCCTCTGCATTTCCCAGGTATCTCACATGATGCTATCGCCGAGGAGTCGAAACGATATTGCCAGAACTTGGAAGCAAGTGTACCTGGGGCGCAGGTATTTTTGGCGGGGATTGGGGTACTTTCTGTGTTTGACTTCTTTTCTGAAAAGTTCTAAGGGATGTTAGTTGTCGGCAGATAGAGTTTACACCACACTTATATACAATCCAGTCACTTTCTTTCTTGTTTCTTTGGGGGATGCTGAAGCATGCAGCAATTTGATGTGGGATCTCAGTTCCCCGATCAGGGATTGAACCCATGCCGCTGTGGTCAAAGTGCCAAATTTTAACCACAAGACCACCAAGGAACTCCTGCAGTTACCTTTTTTTTTTTTTTAATGGCCACTCCCACCGCACATGGAAGTTCCTGAGTCAGAAATTGAATCTGAGCCACCACTGCAGCAATGCCAGATCCTTTAACCCTCAGCAGGGGATGGAGCCCACACCTCTGCAGCAACCTGAACCGCAGCAGTCAGATTCTTAACCCACTGCGAATAGCAGAAGCTGCCCCCCGTTACTTTCTTAATGTTTATTGAGTTGAATAATTCTTTTCTTTTTAGGACTGCACCTGCAGCATATGGAAGTTCCCAAGCTAGGGGTCCAATCAGAGCTACAGCTGACGGCCTGTGCCATAGCCACAGCAATGTGGGATCTGAACCTCTTTTGCGATTTACACTGCAGCTCACGCCAGATCTCCTACCCACCGAGCGAGGCCAGGGATCGAACCTGCATCCTAATGGATACTGGTTGGATTTGTTTCTGCTACAGCATGGAAAACTCCCGTGTTGAGTAATTCTTTTTTTTTTTCTGTCATTTGTCATTTTACAGCCACACTCGAGGCATGTGGAGGTTCCCAGGCAACCCTGCAACCTCAAGGTTGGATTTGTTTCTGCTGTGCCATGACGGGAATTCCCTGTGTTGAGTAGTTCTAAATGTGAAGAAATTTTTTTTAAATTTTAATTGTTCATTATTGAAAAAAAGGAAATCCAGGAGTTCCCATCATGGCTCAGTGGTTAACGAACCTGATTGGTATCTATAAGGATGTGGGTTCGATCCCTGGCCTCGCTCAGTGAGCTAAGGATCCGGCATTGCCATGAGCTGTGGTGTAGGTCCCAGACCCCTAGTCTGGGAACCGAACCTCCAAATGCCACGGGTGCAGCCCTAAAAAGACAAAAGACAGGAAAAGAAAAAGAAATCCGTTACACCCACCAAGAACACAGGATACAGTTTTCTTATTCCGCTTAATTGGCAAAACCATTGGGGGTCTTGGGCCGTGGGAATTCTTGGAGTAAGGGAGGTGGGTTGTGTTTGTAGTTTTGCTCAGCACCTGACAAAACTGCTTTATCCCCTGTCCTCCTTCCTCTCCCCACCTGCCAAATCCTGGTCATTAACTCCCAGGTCGATTTACGTAACTTGAGGCTTGGCTTCCATCTATAATCTGCTTTTATCATGTTCTCTTGCCTTTGGGTGGAGAATTAGAAATTTAGTTATCTGATTATTTGTATAATGGCCAAATCATCAAACTAGACCAAAACAGAAATGATACGCTATTATGGAAAAAAAAATAGTGATTGAGTAATTGTGTTTTCAGAAACTCAGTTTACTGTTCAATTAAATCTAATCCTTTTCATTGTTTAAGGTACTTGGCAATCAAATAATGCCTGGATTTCTTAATATGAAGATAAAATTTGTATGTGCTCAGTGTCTGAGAAATGGTCAAGTCATTGAACCAGACAAAAACAGAAAATATTGTAGTGCAAAAGCAAGGCATTCGTAAGTAGTGTGTGTGTGGAAATAGTGCCTATTTCATAATGGTCTGTTTCGTGGATATAAAGCCATACACAGGAGAAAGACAGATTAAGACTTTGAAGAGAGCGGAGGCAAGCCAACCATGTAGGAATAATTGCAGAGCAAAAGGGAAGAGATTTTTAAGAATTTCATAGCTGAGAATTCAAAAAATTCACTAGTGTTTTCCCTGTATTTTATCATTTCTTTGTTTAGGATTGATAGGAATGTTTGTTCATAAATACAAACGGGCAATGAAGTGACAGAATCATCAGGCATTTCTTATAGAAGGGTTGAGGAGAAAAAAAAAAAAGGAAATCTCTGGTCCTTTAGGTACAGAGCTCGTACCTGCCCCTTTGTGTTGTGCCTTTGCCAGTGTGTCTTTGTTTTTTCTGAACTCCGTTTTTCTTAGGTGGACCAAAGATCGGCGGGCCATGAGAGTGATGTCTATTGAACGTAAGAAGTGGATGAACATCCGTCCTCTCCCCACAAAGAAACAAATGCCTTTACAGTTTGATGTACATACGTAATTTTTAAGCCACTTTTTTTTTTAATTAGGCATTTCAAATCATTAGCAAGTAGTAGTGACTGAGGTGGAAGCTGGAGCTCTCTGAGTAATGCTCATCGGAGTGATAACATTGACACGGTCCCCTCGTTTTCCTTCCCCTGTGGATGTGTGGGTCTGTGACAGTTTCTAGACTGGCGGGAATTGTCGGAGTTCCTTAGAACAAATAAGTAGACGGTGGACTCGAGGCACGTGACGGCCATGGCTCGGTCCGTTCTCCAGATGAGTTACTTTGGGGCGAATGGGAGCGAATTTCGTTTAATCTGATTCCTCAGCTTGGGTGGCAAACCCAAGGCCTTGCGTTGAAATGGCTGCTGTAGATGAGTTGTACTTAGCGCGCCTCTTTCTTTCACTAAAGCAGTGGGTACTCGCTAAAGAGTACGCAGCTTGCTAGGGTTTTCTTGGTGTAACCCAGAGGAAATACATTCCGTGTTAGAGGAACACGTCTCTCAAAAGCCCTCAGAATGAAAAGACCAGACCCAGCTAATGCGTGGCCATCTCGCTCATGAAGGGGCCACGCCTCGTGTGGGTCCCTCTTGTGCCTCGCCTGGCATTTATGATTGTCCCGGCAAAGGCCTGGAGCTGGCCTGCCTTTGCTCTTTGAAAGAGAGAGGGTCTGCAGGGCTTTCACCGTGTGACCTAGTAAGACGGACACTCAGGGCGCTGCCGGATGAGAGACCTGCCCCGACGGGGACTGTGCGGAGCGCCTTTTGCCCAGAGGAGCAGTGCAGAGCGTTGCAGAGTGTTGCCGCACCTGCACAACACCCTCCACCGCCACACACCCCGGTCCCCACAGCCCCCGTCCCTGCACACACACACACACACGCATGCATGCGCACGCACACACACACATGCACACACACACGCCTCCTACCCCCGTGAACGAGGCTCCCTCTCTGAACTGTCAGAGTTGATGAGTTCATCTCCGTCACCAGGGTACCTTACGTTGGACAAAACTGACACAGGTGACAAGGCCCGTCTTTGAGGAAGGCGGTGTGTTTGAGTGTCTCCACAGTGGTTTCAGACAGACTTGGGTGGCTTGATCAGTAGGTTATGTAGGAATGGAGGGTCATTGGATCCACTGATATCCTGTGCTTTAAAAGATAGCGGAAATTATGGGTGTATTCCTCAAAACTTTGCTGAAATAAAGGCGGCTGAGAGCAGTCCAAGCTCATGGGGTTGCTGCCTAAGGGCTGCTGTTATTCTCTCATCTCGGACGTGCTGATGTGTCCGCAGTGTCACAGGAGCGTACGTCCTCTTTCTTACTGCCATACTCGGTATTGTTGAGCGATCCTTTTTTTCTAAAAGAAGAAGTAATGCTGTGTGAGTGTGTGTGTGTGTGTGTGTTGGACATCCTGGGAAAGTGGAAGAGGCTAGGCTTCAGAGACGGCCCGAAGGGTCCAGTTATTCCGCCTCAGTTTGCTCCTCAGTAAACGGGAACCCTGCGCCCCAGGGAAGACGCGCGGACGGTGTGTAGCAGCCCCACGCAGAGCGGCCTCCTGCTTTAATCTCGTCTTCCTGCTCCTTGTTGCGAGTTTTGTTAAGATGATGGCCCACGTCTCTGAAGTGATAATACCTGAGTACTTGTTGGGGATTGACTGGGGAACAAATATAATAAAGTCCGTCCCAAGAATGTTTTACTGACCCCTGACTTTATGCAGAAAATTTTAAGGCTGGGGTCACTGACATAGGTCCGCGGAAGGAAAGAAGCAGTGTTGGTGTTCATCGCTTTTTGATTTTTAGCAAAAGCCAAATGCTAAGCATCTGCTGTTACGTTAACTAATATGTAGGGCCAGCTCCTGTTGAAACACGAATAACTAAGATAAGCTAACAGTTAATTGTACTGGGATTTGTGCTCTTTAAAGACAAGTACATTGGTGATGTTTAAGAATGAGTTCTTGGTGGTTTTCCTAGTTCTTAATAATGGTCATGGGTCTTAGGGGAGTCTGCGTTCTGCTGATTGCTGTCACTTTATTTTCTTACCAATTATCGTTGTATCTACTTCGTAAAGTAATAATGCAAATAACCAGAAGAGGTACATTAGAATGCTGTGTAACTGGCTGGCCTGGTTAGTGGAATAACTCTCTTTAGACCATGCACAGCTAGTGAACGAGAGCTGAGATTAGCGGCCAGAATTGACTGTCAGTGAAGAAGTGTCTGAGATCCTGCAGTTCCTCGCCTGCGTCCCATGTGCTGACAAGGAGGCCTGTTGGGGTCAGGAAGGGGACAGTAGGGTCCATCAGCCTGAGGGGGCCGGAGATATGTATTGCGGAGATAAAAATGCTCTGTTGTGTTAAAAGCAGATACTCTGAATAACTGAGTTTGGCGACACCTTCTTGTGTGAAAATATTTCACATTCCAGTTTTTCTTTTGAAAAATTTTGAGACAGAAGGCTTAATTTCATCTCATGTATTTGGGGCTTAGAGTCGATTTGAATGGAACCAAGTTAATCTCATTTAAAAATTATATTACTCAGCATTAGCATGGATGATGATACTTATTTTGCTGTTAATACAAAAATTAGGCGGTTTTATGAAGTGTACTCTGTCTTAAAGCATGTGCATTTTTTTTTTTTTTATATATATATACAGCTGTGCAATCATATTGCTTCTGGAAAAAAATGTCAGTATGTTGGAAATTGTTCCTTTGCTCACAGTCCCGAGGAACGAGAAGTGTGGACTTACATGAAGGAGAACGGGAGTAAGTTGATGATTAATTGTGGCCTTGGCATCGGTGAAATCCAGCTCACCTGCAAGTTTCTCTCCTCTCTGTAAATATGCCCCTTACTGTGAGCATGGAAAGTCTGCATTCTGAACACCTTACGCCATCTTGTCAGGGAAGCAGAATCTGACCTCTGATCCTGTTTGCGTAGGTCAGACCTGGCTGCGAATGCACAGTCGGCACCCTGTCACCCAGTCACAGGGCTGTTCCTGAGTACACGGTCTGGGCACGTTCAGTCCTTCATAACCACTTAAATCAGAGCATCTATCTGCTCCCATTGTCACAAGTCAGCCCTGGATGAATCAGCTTAGAATTGGAGGTGTCCTCAAGGAGCTCTTATTAGCTAAGAGGCCCAGATTCAGAGGCCTCAGGAGAGAATATTTATCTCAGTCAGACTTTGGGTTTATTGGAGTTCCGTCCTGGTGCAGTGTAAATGAATCCGACTAGGAACCATGAGATTGTGGGTTCAGTCCCTGGCCTTGCTTAGTGGGTTAAGGATCTGGTGTTGCCGTGAGCTGTAGTGAAGGTTGCAGATGTGGATCGGAGCCTCTGTTGCTGTGGCTGTGGTGTAGGCTGGCGGCTACAGCTCCAATTAGACCCCTAGGCTGGGAACCTCCATGTGCCGCGGGTGTGGCCATAAAAGGACAAAAAAAAAAGATAACCTTTCACTTTTGACGAGAAAAGCTTTTTCTACAAATGTCATTGTTCTTCATTCTTTTTTTTTTTTAACACCACACCTATGGCACATGGAGGCTCCCAGACTAGGGGTCAAGTCAGAGCTGCAGCTGCCGGCCTGCACCACAGCCACAGCAACGAGGGATCCAAACTGTGTCTGCAGCCTGCGCCACAGCCCACGGCAGCGCTGGGTCCTTAACCCACTGAGCGAGGCCAGGGATCCAGCCTGCGTCCTCCCTGACACTGTGTTGTATTCCTAACCTGCTGAGCCACAGCGGGAGCTCCACCATTGTTGATTCTTAAGTAAATTGATGGAAAAACAAACTGCTTGAGATCCGTGCTCTCTGGATTGCCAGAGCCTGTCTGATTTAGGCATGTCATGTTTCAGCCATGTATAAATTCAGTGGTTTGTGTAGACGGGACTCCTGGCTGTCTGGCTTGGGGTGGGGACATTCTGCAGAGGTCCCTGCCTGTTAGGGTTTTGCAGTGATTCCCGCTCCTGTTTGTCTGAAGGAAGAATTTTCTAGTTTATCTCTAATCTTAGCCTGAGAGTATATTGTTAGAAACACCTGGGCTGACAGGAAAGCCGAGTTTTGACCAGATCCTCATTACTAGGTATTTCTTCTCAGCTGGGGATGAATTTTTGTTGCACACAGGCTTCTCCCCTTGGGGATGTCTGGCAGTGTCTGAACCACTTTGTTTTTTGGCTGCATTTGCAGCATGCAGAAGTTTCTGGGCCAGGGATCAGACCTGCACCATAGCAGTGACCATGCCAGATCCTTAACTGCTAGGCTACCAGGGAGCTCCTGGACACTTTTATTGTCATGACTTGTGAGGCTGTGCTACCAGCCTGTAGTGGGTAGAGTCCAGGGATGTTGTTAGCCGTCCTGCAGGCACAGGATAGCCTCCAGCAGTGCGGAATTATGCAGCCCAGGACGTTGAGAGTTCTGAGGCTGAGAAACTTGACCGTAAAGCCACATATATTTGTTCTTACCATAGGAAGTGCTTGCCGTCACTACCCAAGACCTGGTCGCAACTGTTGTTATAAATTGCACCCCTGTGTGTCTGTCCTCTCGGTCTGTGGCTGGACTGATGGACGCCCATCAGGGTCAGAGTCTTGGTCCCAGCATAGTGTGTTTCTCATTTTTCTTAGTAAACAGTGAAGATCGGATCCACTCCAGGTCCCCTGGGCCATGTGAGCAGCCTCTGTAGGGATACGGTGTGATAGTGTGTGACATGGGACGTCATGAGGCCCTCAGAGGCCTTCCTTTTCAACAGTGCCCTTAAAGTGGCTTCTGAATTTTTTTTTTTCTCTTTAGGGCCGGACCTGTGGCCTATAGAAGTTCCCAGGCTAGGGGTCGAATTGGAGCTACAGCTTCCAGCCTACACCACAGCCACAGCAACGCAGGATCCGAGCCGCCTCTGTGACCCACACCACAGCTCATGGCAACGCTGGATCCTTAACTCCCTGAGCAAGGCCAGGGATCAAAACCACATGGATACTAGTCAGGTTCATTACCACCAAGCCACAACGGGAACTCCTGGCTTCTGAATTTTAAAAATCTGAAGCGTCTTGCAGATGCAGGGAGGAATTAATCTTGAAAACCAGTGCTTGTGCTCGGACAGCTCTGAACTTTGGTTCTTCCCCCCGAGAGCTTTCCCCTGCCTGGAAGTGGACCATCCCTCCGCATCAGCTCTAGTTCAGCCCTTTTGATTTTCTTTTGAAAATTATGTCGACCGATAGAAAAAGGATGCAAAGAAATGTTTTTGCAGTGTTTCAGTGGTGCATTTAAATATTTGCTGCTGAAGGGAATTCATTTTTCTTTAGTACAAGATATGGAGCAGTTTTATGAACTCTGGCTAAAGAGCCAAAAAAATGAAAAAAGCGACGACGTAGCCAGTCAGTCGAACAAAGACAATGGAAAGCAGATCCACATGCCTACGGATTACGCGGAGGTCACCGTAAGTACCGTGGGTCGGTTTGCCTCCCCCGCGCTTCCAGGCCTTTCTTTCCTCTCCCACCTTCTCCAAAGCCTGGCTCCCTCGCTCCTCGCCAGGCACCTGCTTCCACTCTGGGCACCGCTGTGGGTTTAGGCCTCTTTGTCCTACGAACTCGTCTCCCCGATCCTTTCTCTGGAGCCAGAACTGTGAGTCAGTCCCGCTTCCTCTCCTCCCGCGCCTGTGTCCCGGGCAGCTTACCGAGTGTCTCCTGGGTGGTTGTGTTGGGGTCGTGAAGTGTGACGAGCCAGCACGTTTATGGGGGTGCTCAGGAGACGTTCCTGCCCCGCAGGTCCCCTTGCTTCCGCTCACTGTCTTGCAGTGGCCTCTGTGTCGGGGCTCTGGCCATCGAGCTGTCTGTGCTCTTTTTACTGTTTTGGCTTTCTTTCTTTTTTTGTTAGGGCCACACCTGCAGCATATGGGGGTTCCCAGGCTAAGGGTTGAATCGAAGCTGCAGCTGCCTGCCTGCCCACAGCTCACAGCAACGCCCCGCCTCCTTAACCCTGAGCAAAGCTAGGGTTCGAACCCACGTCCTCATGGATACTAGTTGGGTTCTTAACCCACTGAGCCACAAGGGGAAACACCTGTTTTGGCTTTCTGTTAAATTTTTCCAAAAAAGTAAAGGGGATAATGTAATGACAGCCTTGAGCCCACCATCCCAAGTGAACTGATGTTAACAGCTGGTTGTATTGGCTTCTGTAAAATCAGTGTCACAGATAAAAGTTGGAATCCCAGTTGTCCCCCTTCCCAGAGGGGCCAGATCCAGTGTCTGTTTTTCCAGGCCAGGTTTACACATCTTTGGGTCTTTCTTCGTAATCTCTCATTCTGCCTGGCATGCTTTTTAAACTGACACAGGCATACGTATTATTCTGCTGCTTGTTTCCTGTTTTGTTTCTGTGGCCCCTCTCTCTGTATTGAGCCAGTCAGGTCCAGGTCACGTACATGTCCTGGCCTTGCCTACTGTCTCTGCCCACAGCTCGCCCTCTGAACTCTGCCCTTTGTGCCAAAGTTCAGCGCTGAGGCCCTCACTGCTTTTCTTATGTGCTGCTTGGGTTTCCAGAGCTGGGTCATCCCTGTTTGCACACCATCTGTCACTTCCTTGCCGGAGCCTGCCTCACCCCCGGCCCAGTCCATCGCCCCTGCTCTCTGCTGTCTCCGTGCTGGCCTGCCTCCCACTGCGGGGGACCGCTCTCTGACTCTTGTGGTCCCGCCCGCCTCCCCCTCCACCGCCCCGCCTTCCCCCTCCACCGCCCCGCCTCCCCCTCCCCCTCCACCGCCCCGGGCTCTCTGAGAGAATAGTCTGGGTCTCAAGAGTCTGGGTCTCGGGAGGAGTCGCTTCCAGGCACCCTGGCACCCTGAACAGGTGTGAGCCACGGGGGGACACACAGCACCCGCTGATGGACGCTTGTCCCCGTGGCCTTTAGGTGGACTTCCACTGCTGGATGTGCAGGAAGAACTGTAACAGCGAGAAGCAGTGGCAGGGCCACGTCTCCTCCGAGAAGCACAAGGAGAAGGTCTTCTACACCGAAAGCGACCAGTACTGCTGGCAGCACCGCTTCCCAACAGGGTATTTCAGTATTTGTGATAGGTGCGTAGGCCTTTTTCCTCTCCCACGTGGAAACTGCTGATCTCGCGTGAATTTCACGGTCACGGTGTCAGTAGACAGAGTATCTGGGTGGTGATGTCTTGGGATCCTGGACGCTTGGATTTGGGCTCAGCGTTTTAGTTGCTCCTGGAACATTTCCTCACTCTTGGGTATGACGTGCGGAGATTCGCTACTCTGCCCAGACTGGCGTGACACGTCTTAAGGTGACTGAACTGAACAGAGAAGTCATTTCATTTAAGGTTGCCCAAACGATCTCTGATCCTTTGCCACAACCTTCCCTGAGCGGGTGGTGATCAGTTTTGAAACCGCCTTTGAATTCTAGTTCACGTGTAAATCTGGCGCTTTCTCAGGTGAAAGGAAAATATGAGTATCACGCCTGTAAGTTTACTTAGAAAACTGTAGAAAACTGTTCAGTGAGAAACTAGCTCATTTTGAATTGCCCCTCATTTTGTTGTTGCCTGTTTGTGATTTCCAAATTTAGATCCATGTAATACATAGAACTTTTGAAGACATTTGTTACTTCCTGCCAGTCTTTTTTCTTTTTCTTTTTTGTGGCTGTGCCCATGTCATGCAGAAGCTCCTGGGCCAGGGATATATTCTGAGCCACAGCAGTGACAATGCCAGGTCCTTAACCCTCCAGGCCGCCAGGGGACTCTTCTTCCTGCCATTTCTGACTTTTTTCCACTGCATCAGGAAGGAGTGTGATCTTTTTTTCCCCAGCAATCAATATTTTCCATTAAATAATGTATTTAAACAATTTTCTTTCTTTCTTTCTTTCTTTTTTTTTTTTTGCTATTTAGGGCCTCACCCACAGCATTTGGAGGTTCCTAGGCTAGGGGTCAAATCAGAGCTACAGCTGCTGGCCTACACCACAACCACAGCAACGCCAGATTCAAGCCATGTCTGTGACCTACACCACAGCTCACGGCAACTCCAGATCCTTAACCCACTGAGCAAAGCCAGGGATCAAACCCGCAACCTCATGGTTCCTAGTCAGATTCGTTAACCACTGTGCCACGATGTGAACTCCTTAAACAATTTAAAGTACTACTTTCTCTGTTGTAAATGCCAAGGTGATAGATTTTTCTAGGTTTAAGATTTTGAATTAAAAGTTTCATGCAAATCATAAAGGCAGCGAAGGGCACATTTTAATGTTTTTTAAATTTTTAAATTTTTAATTATTTTTTACGGCTACACTCATGGCATATGGAAGTTCCCAGGCCAGGGCCTGAACCCGAGCCAAAGCTACGGAAACGCTGGATCCTTTAACCCACTGTGCTGGGCCAGGGGTCAAACCTGTGCTTCCTCAGCTACCCGAGCCACTGCAGTCGGATTCCTAACCCACTGGGCCACAGCGGGAACTCCTTTAATAATTTTTAGAAACAACTTGTGGATGCTTACCAAGCCAGTTTGTCCTGACAGGTATATAAACGGCACCTGCACGGAAGGAAGCAGCTGTAAGTTTGCACACGGCAACGCTGAACTTCAAGAATGGGAAGAAAGAAGAGACGCCCTAAAGATGAAGCTCAACAAAGCACGAAAAGATCACTTAATTGCCCCCAATGATAATGACTTTGGAAAATATAGTTTTTTGTTTAAAGATTTAAACTAACATGCTGGCTTTTATGTACGTTACCTAATCAGAGCATTGACCAGAGAAATTGCAGGTTCTATGGCACGTGGCAGAGGAGCTGCAGATTTTCTGCTTCTATTGGCGTTTCTCTTCCCTCCTGAGCAGCAACCCACAGTAGGTAGGAAAATGGGCTGTCTGACGGGTCTGGCCAGGCTCTCACGGCACCAGTGGCATCAGATGGCAAAGTGACCACTACCGGTTGCCATCTCTTGAACAGACTTTTGGATGAATTGTGTTGGGGAAGAGGATGAGGTTATGTCGAGGACAACTCCTCGAGTTGGTCCTTCAGGTAGATCCGTGACGGTGAGAGAGAACCGCTGTCCTGGGGTCAGCGCACACGGCGGATGAAATTCTTCACACGTTTTAAGCCGAAGGAAATTTGTCTAATATAATCAAGTTTGCTACTTATCTGTACGTAGGTTGCTAAAAAGGATTTTCTTAACTCAGATTTTAAGCCAAATAACCATTTAACACTAGTTATATGTTAAATGGGGTATTTTTCTGTATTTGTATGTTTCACTATAATAAGGGAACCGAAGATGATGTGCGTTGAGAATATTTTGAAAAATAATCAGTTGACTCAAATTTTATTTCTTGGTCTTCTGCTGTTTAAATAATGATTTTGAAAGATTAAACTTGTACTGTTGGTATTGTGTAGTGTATGGACCAATATTGCCTGTAATAAAGATTTTATATATCCATGTCTTTCGTTTTTTCATGTGGTTCTTGCCCCACAAAGAACTGTTAAAACCAGGTCCTCTATAGTACAGGGAGTTATACCCAGTATCTTGTAATAGCTTTAATGGAAAATATAATCTGCAAAACAACCAAATCATTATGCCGTACCCCTGAAAAGAATACAACATTGTAAATCAACTATACTTCAGTTTTAAAAAAGTTTAGTTGAAACTATGGGATGTTAAATACGGGTTTTCTCGTGTAAGAAACAGAATACCAAGCCAGAGACTCAGATTTAAGGAAACTGGTGAAAGGTTTAAGTGGAATAAATATTTGCAACAAGTGGGTATCGTTGCTTTCTAATTTACCATAGTTACTCTAAAAAACAGGTCTGGAGTTCCTGCTGTGGCGCAGTGGGTTAAGAAGCCAGTGTTGCTGCAGATGTGGTATAGGTCATAGCTACTGCTTGGGTTCAGTCCCTGGCTCGGGAATTTACATATGCCGTGGTTGCAGCCAAAACAGCAACAACAAACAACTACCAAAACAAACACCCAAACCAGATTTGGCTTAGAAACGATAGTAATGAAGCAGAAGGAATTTTAAAATTTTGGGTAGGGGGGAAATGATTATTTGTGCACGAAAAACAGGAAGAGCTCTGATTTTCTCCCTTCCCCCAAATTAAAAGTAGTGAGCATTACTTCCCTCTGGTTCTAAGAAAGAATTAATACCTGGGAGAAAAAGGTCTGATCTTTTCCCCACCCCCTACTCAAAAGCCACCACCTTGATCGTTGTGGAAAAAGTGGCCATGAAAGCAGTAGGTGTGGACAAGGTACGGCTGACCTGGCCTTGAAGAGCAGTGCCACCTGACCCACGTGATCCGGTGTGTTCTGAAATGAATTCATCATTGTTTCAGGAGAACATCTGGTGCCTGAGCAGCAGCCAGCTGTTTAGGAAGGGTAAAGGAACCATCCTTGTATTAATCCAGGGAGGTTTCCTGGCCTGAAAGACGCCACCCTGCACTGCCATAAGATACTGCGGATCTCGTGAGATGACGCAGAGGCAGCAAAAGTACTGTGAACCTTATAAAGGCCTGTGCAAACAACAGGTGTCTAGTGGAAGTGGAGGGTGGATTCTGTCCTTGCCAACTGCAGTGACTTTGGACCATTTTTGTTAGTAATATACCATGTAACTCAAATCTATGCAAAGAAATCAAGAGAACTAGATATGAATATAAAACAATAACATAGGGATCCAGCTTTGCTGTGAGCTGTGGTGTAGTTTGCAGACGAGGCTCAGATCCTGTGTTGCTGTGGCTGCGGCGTAGGCCAGCAGCTGCAGCTCCGACTGGACCCCTAGCCTGGGAACCTCCGTATGCCTCAGGCGCGGCCCTAAAAAGACAAAAAATTAATTAATAAAACAATAATATAACACCATATTATGTTTGTAGTAGATTTTAAAAAGTAGTAACAGTAAACAAAAATAGAAGGAAGGAGCTATACTAGAGCAGTTTCTATATCTTACCGGGATTGTTACTGTAAATCTGAAGTAGATTTGGAAAAAATGTATATTGTATTCCTAGAGCAACCATTAAGAATATAAACTTAAAAAAAAAAAAAGAGTTTATTGAGTCCCCTCCTGGCTCAGTGGGTTACAGATCCCGAGTTGTCACTGCTGTGGCTCTGGTTATAACTGTGGCTTGGGTTGGATCCCGGGCCTGGGAACTTAGGCATGCTTCGGGCATGACCAAAAAAAGTAAGGTTTTAAATGATGAAAGGAAATAATAGCCTTTTAGAAAATACCCACTTAATACAAAAAAGGAAGTAAAAAATGAGGTGAACAATACAGAAACCAAATAGCAAAACGTCAGGCATATGTGAGCTACCAACATGTTGGGTCTCCGTGGTTAACACACTGCATGCTGTAGGCCACTAGCAAGGTGGCCATTAAGAGCGAATTCTGGGAGTTCCTGTTGTGGCTCAGTGGGAACGAATCTGACTAGCATCCATGAGGAAGCAGGTTTGATCCCTGTCCTCATTCAGTGGGTTAAGGATCCAGTGTTTCTGCTATCTGTGCATAGGTTACAGACGTTGCTGTGGCTGTGGTGTAGGCCAGAGGCTACAGGTCCGATCTGACCCCTAGCCTGGGAACTTCCACCTGCCGTGGGTGCAGAACCCCCCCCCTCCTGAAAAAGTGCATTTTCTAGTTCCTGCTGTGGTACAGTGGGAACTGCCAGGCACTAAGGATCGGCCTTGCTGTAGCTGTGGCTTAGGTTGCCTGTATGGCATGGATCTGATCCCTGGCTGGGGAATTCCACATGCCTCGGGTGGCCAGAAAAAGGAGAAAAAGGAAAAAGTGCCTTTTACACCCCTGGAAACCTTGCATTGGGGACATGTGGCTGGCTTGCACCATCTTAACTTCTGGGTTTTTTGGGTGGCATCTTACTGCCTTAGTTTCTCCTCTTTGATTCGCCAGGTTGCAGTTATTGACAGTGGAAGTGAAGCCTAGCTCTGCGGCCCCAGCAATTTGGTAATTATGGACATTCTCTTAGCTCCAGGTACACCTGTCTCTCTCAGGGAAGCAATCCTTCCCTGTCACTCTCAAGTCACAATTCATCCTTCCCGGACTTGTCCTTTTTAATTACAAAACATTTATGTATTTATTTATTTGCTTTTTAGGACTGCAGGTGCAGCATATGGAAGTTTCAAGCCTAGGGGTGGAATCAGAACTGTAGCCGCCGGCATATACCACAGCCACAGCAACGCGGCTGAGCCAGGCCAGGGATCAAACCCACATCCTCATGGATACTAGTCAGAGTTGTTTCCGCTGGGCCACAATGGGAACTCCACCAAACTTACTTAGAAAGGACCTTTTAGAGTTGGAGGATTTGTGGTGGGCAGTGGGTCACTGGAGGGGTTTGTTCACCAAATTGCCTTTGAGTCTGAATTCCTGGCCATCTAGCTTTGTGGCCACAGTCAAAGTGCTCTTCCAAGACTTGGTTTTCTCAGCTGTAAAGTGAATAGGTGCAGAGACCCTACACCCTGAGCTGTGGTGTGGGAGGTGGAGTTAGGGTGCAGGCACTTCTCTGGTGCAGGAAATGGACACTAGGAGACAACAGCCACTAGGATTTATTGAGCACGCACGATAGGACCGGCAGTTTCCATCAATTACTTCACTTAACCCTCAAAGGGGCTCTGTGAGGGCGGTACTGATATCACCCATTTCACAGATGTGTAAACTGAGGCCACGACCTCTCCAGCCTCGCTCTTGGATCCGAGGGCACTTCTCCACCCCCAAAGTGTTTTCCTTTCATTAAGCGGGGAGAATAAATGGCACCTACGTCCTCTGGGGCCTGTAGTGACACCGACAGGGACGGCTGCTGTCACCATGAGGGCTCTGAAAAGTCACGAGGCCAAACGGGTGATCCCGGAAACGGTGGGCAGCTTTTGTCAGGACTTGGCTGACCCTGGCGTAGGAGCAGCCCGAGTTTAGGCTCAGACTCAGTGGTCCGGGACTGAGGGGAGGGGTTGGGGGATGGAAAGGTCCGGAACACGCGGGACCCACGCGCCCGCGCAGACTCCAGGGACGGGGGCCTGTGGGACGACCTTACGTCGGCTACGGTGCCCGCGATGGTGGCGGGGCACCGCGCAGACTCCGTAAGCGGGGGGGCGTGGCTCTCCGGGGGCGGGGCTTGGGTGATCACGCAGACTCCACGGGCCGGGGCGGAGCCGCCAGCGAGGGGGCGGGCGCCGCGGCGGCGACGGGGCTGACGTGGAGGGTCCGGGTTAGCTGGCGCTGCGAGCTGCGGGATTGGGGAGCGGCGGGCCGGGCCGGGCCCTCCGGCCCGAGGCGGCATTGGAGGCGACGATATAAAGCCGGCGACGGGGAGCATGTAATGTCGGAATGCGGAGGCCGCGGCGGCGGCAGCAGCAGCAGCGACGACGCCGCGGACGAGGGTGGCGGTGGCGGCGGCCCCGCGGGCTCCGACTTCCTCAGCCCGGCCCCGGCTTCGTCCTCGGCGGGCCGGCTCCGTCGCGGGCTGCACGGCGCCTCCCTCATGGCGCGCCGGCGGCCCGAGCTGCTCTGCGGGGCCGTGGCACTCGGCTGCGCTCTACTCCTCGCTCTCAAGTTCACTTGCAGGTGAGGCGGCACACACCCCCCGGTCCCCGGCCCGGCGCCCCCTCGGCCTGTCCCGCGGCGCGTGGCCGGCGTGGGGCCTCAGGGTCGTGGGTCGTAGCGGCCTCCCGGGAAGTAGAGCCTGACTTTGCCTGGAGGAAGGGACTTGACCTTCCTGAAGCATGCGGTCATGCCCGCCGCTTTCCCTTCTCCGCGGCCGGCCAGCCAGCCGTTTGGCGAGGTGTCGTGGTGCTGCCTGGCGCCCCATTTTAGTACCGAGGAAGGTGGTCCAGGTTCTGAGCTGCTTGTCACCTGTTGGGGTTTCTTGGGGGTGCACCTGTCACTCCTGCCGGGACTCTTTTATCACCCACTTTATCTCCCTCATGCCTGTGGTAGGCATAACACCCTTGAGCGTCCCGGAGGTTGAGAATTCATGCACTCATCGATCTAACGATTATTTATCCGCAGCTGCCGTGTGCGGAGCACTCATTCAGGTGAGCAGTGACGTAAGAGTCCCTGCTCTTCATTCCAGGGGGTGATACAAGCAGTAAACAAGTAAACTTAGTGTAATTCTAAAGGGCTTCAGTAAGTGCTGTGCGGGGAATGGAAGCCATGAGGATGGGGCAGAACGACTTTCCTAAAGGAGCTACTACCTAGGAAACTCACCCGGGATGGGGAAGGGGCCAGCACTGGCGAGAGAGAGGAACAGCAGGTGCAAAGGTCCTGAGGCTGGACAAGACTGCTGTTTTCCTGGAGCTGGAAGGCAGGCCTGAGTAGGCTTGGAGCCCTAATGAGCAGGGAAAATCTGTCTCTCTTTGGGAAAGTACACAAATAGAAAATTCAGTTTAAATTTCAGGAGTACTTTTGGCCTCCTCGGTCCACAGTGTATCCTGGGACTCCAGTTTATAAATCTATGGCATTTTAGCTAAAAGGAAGATTTCAGCTTGGGACGTTTTTATTGAGTCTGTTAAAGCACAGTATGTGGCACCTGTTGTTAAAGAGATGTCAAAGGATTGGGGATTTTAGTGGAAAGGGAACAAATTAGAGTCATCGTCACTGAGGATTTGCCGTGTGCCTGGTGCTATGCTACAAGCTGGGTTTCTTACTTTGGGTCAGATAGTTCTTCGTTGTGGTAGGGTTGTCGGGTACGTTGTGGTATGTTTAGCAGCATCCCTGGCTTATACCTACTAGATGCCAGTTCTCTATGTACTACTAGCTCCCACCCCTCGACCCCAGATGTGACAGCTCAGAATGTCTCCTGGCAGTACCGGATGTCCCCTGGGGAATGGAATCACCTGTTGGCAAGCTACAGATTACGTGAATGCGTTAATTCATTGAACACATAATCTGAGCGCCTAGCATGGATCGCTCACAGCTCTCGTGCTAGAGCCGAGTGTGATCACTTACATCTCAATCCCTAGTAAAGTCTGGATGATACTTAATTCAGGAAGAGGGGAACTTTGGTCCTTTTGCAAAGCGGGCCCGAAATCATATCCACCTGTTAAGCGGCTGAGCTGGAATTTGAATCCTTTATTGTCAGGACCTAGACTCGTCACCTTGTTCTGTATCACGTCCTGCACAGGAAATTAGGCAAGTATTTTTCAAGGTAGAATGTTGCAATGGAGGTATTGGGGTTCAAATTAGGAAGTGAGGTTTCCTCTCCTTCAGAGGATTGGGAACTTACTTGTATCCTTATGTCCGGCTGTGGTAATACCGTTTGTTCTGAGGGAACCCTGGCTTAATGAAAGTCCTTTGAGATTTTAGTGTAAATACAGTTCCTAGAGCCAACTAAGCAAGTTTCCCACCTGCTTCGGGCAAGGAGAGCGAGTCAGTGACGAGGCTACTCGTCTGTCCAGATCCTTTTTGTGCCACTGGCAAATTTGACAATCTTTTTTTTTTGCTTTTCAGGGCCACACCCACAGCATATGGAAGTTCCCAGGCTAGAGGTCAAAGCTGCCGATCTACGCCACAGCCACAGCAATGCGGGATCCGAGCTGCCTCTGCTACCTATACTGCAGCTTATGGCAACGCCGGATCCTTAACCCACTGAGCGAGACCAGGGATTATACCTGAATACTCCTGGATCCTAGTCAGGTTTGTTAACTGCTGAGCCATGAAGGGAACTCCAAATTTGACAATCTTTTAATAGATTCTGATTTTTTTTAGCGTCTCCTTTGATTGAATGGTGTCGTGATACTATTTTATTGCTCTGCAACTGAGTCTAACATGTTTGCTTCCTATTTTACTTCGAAGATCTTTGCGTTAATGAGGACAGAGGCTTAAAGGAGAGTAAGGTTTTTTTTAAATTAAATTTGTATTAATAGCTTCAGGCCTAAAATAAGTGGCAGCCCTCTTTAGTGTCTTAGCTGAGTTCACATCAGATCCGGTTAAGAAAAGGTTGATTTGGAGTTGAAATCTGATGAATAATTTTGCATTTGTGGGCATTTAATCTCTGTCCTACCTGCTTTTCTATGCATTGAATCTCCATGATCCTCACTTTCCTTTCACCCTGATTAGGAGGGGAAAAAATAGCATGTGTGTGTATATGTGTTCATTTTGCTTTATTTCATTTTGTAGCTCAAGACAAAAAGGAAAGGAGGTGGAGAGCATGATTCTTGTACAAAAATTGAGAGTTGCAGGCGTCCCCTTGTGGCACACCGGGATAAGGATCTGGTGTTGTCACTGCGTGCTTCAGGTAGCTGCTGTGGCTTGGGTTCTGTCCCTGGCCCAAAGAGAAAAAAATCAAGCCTTTCTTGTTTGCAACCGACTCTTGAGTTTTTGGTGCCTGAGACTCAGACTTCAAAGCTGCAGGAAGTCTCTGATCTAGGTGTATTTTTTTCAAAAATGATAGCAGATTTAGGAGTTAAGTGGAGACTTGCAGATGTTTCTTATGGGGCCAAGGCCTGTGTTTCTCTTCCCTGGTTAATGTTTGCTTTTTGCTGGCCCACAGGTTTATCTGGCTTGTTTACTTGAGTTGTTGCTCTGAAAGTGCAAAGCAACAGTCCTAAGTTGATGGTTAGCCTTTGGCTGTCACAGACCTATGTTTTCCCTCCGATTGCATTCTTTAACTCTTAACATGACATTTGAATAGTAGAAAAATAAGACCTCCAAAGAGCAGCATTTTGGGCCTGTTGAAAAGCTGTCACTTACTTGCCTAAGGGCCTTCCTTCCCTCTGCACGCCTGCCTTCTTGTCGCTCAGCTCTCAGCTTAACCGATACCCCCTCTACCCTGGACCTCACCCATCTAGGAGCTTCTAGGTCCCCTGTCACATCACCTTGTTAAGTTCTCTGCAGAGCGTGATCATTTTGTGTGGTTTTGTTTGTTTTTAGGCTTGATTGTGTGCCTGTCTTCCTCCCTGAGAAGGTAAAGCCTCTTGAGAACACACGCTTCTCCTGTGGCCTTGGTGCCTGCAGAGCATGCCTGACGCACACCGACATTTGCTCAGTGCCTTTTTTTTTTTTTTTTGAAATTATTGTGTAAGTGACTGAGTTTTTCAGGTTAGGGCAATATTTTTCCTAGACAAAACGCCCTAATTGCAGGGTTAAAATGTTAGTTTGAGTGAATAAATGGATTTGCTCCACCTTTTTTGTCCCCCCATTCCCGTGGCATATGGAAGTTCCTGGGCCAGGGATCGAACCTGAGCTACGGCAGTGATAACACTGGATCCTTAACCTGCGAGCCACTGGGGAACTCCTGCTCCGACTTTTAACAGCATTATTATGATGTTAATAATTTCTGGTTAAAATGGGGAAGTATATTTAACACTGTCTTACTTCAGGAAGCTGACGGCTTTTAGAGGTAGGGAAGCGTGTGGACTCTTCCTCAAACTGAAAGACCCAAGGCTCTTAGAGCAGCTTAGATTTTGGGTATTTGTATGATTCCCTTTTTCCCGGGGGGGCGGGGGGTGGCGGTTCTGAATATCTGATGTCTCCCTCATATCTCAGAGCTGGCAGCACATTTCTTCCTGGTCGTCCTTCCTGCTGCTTCTCTGTATGCTGAGAAACCAGATTATCAAGTTCATTGGGCACATACAAAGACAGAACACAATTAGGTGGTCCTTAGGGTCACCTCTAGTAAGGCAAATGTGTCTTCTCACATTTGGATTCTTTTCAGCTTGTTCTTAATAATGTATGTCTGTGTTTAATTTGCTTTCACATATGTTCAGTTGGGGGGAATAGGGTAGCTTTGTTCATTTCACAAATTATTGAACTTGAGAATACCTGGAACATGAGGATTTCACAGTGAAAAAGAGATCCAAGGTCCCTGGCCTTGTGGAGTTAATGATCTGGTCGAGCAGACAGATAATAAACTGGCAAAATAAGTAATTACAGATTATGGTGAGGGCTGTGAAGGCAACTAACGGGAAGCTGAGCGAAGAAAGTTTGAGGTCTGCCCGCTTCAGGTAGCGTCCCCGGGGGGTCCTCCCTGAGGAGGTGACACATCAGCCAAGCTTTTCCCTCATCAGCTTCATTATAGTATAATTGACATTAGTAAAATTCACGCATTTTATGTATATAGGTCAATGACTTTTGGCAAATGCGACTACCTGCATCCTCTCAATCAAGATATAGGACATTCCCTCATCCCCAGAATATTTCCTAAGGACCCTCCAGTCAGCCTGCCCACCCCATTCCTGACGCTAGACACCCAACGATGTGATTTGTTGTAGTATAGGTTAGTTTTACCTGCTCTGGAATTTCATATAAATGCATTCATATTCTATGTATTATTTAGTGTCTGGCTTCTTTCAATATAAATATAATTATTATTTTGAAACTCATCCAGTTATAGTATGTATCAGTTCTTTTTTTTTTTATTGCTGAGTAACATTTAATTGTAAGAATATACCAGCTTATCCCTTCATCTAATGAATGAGTTACTCCACTTTTTTATGCTCACCTTTTTTTTTTTTTTGGCTGCACCCTCCCAGGACATGTGGTTTATCTTTTCTCATCCTTATGCTTTCATCCTGTCTTTATTTTTTAAATGTGTCTCTTTTAGATAACATATGGTTGGGTTTTGCTCTGTTATCCAGCCTGGCAATCTCTTCCTCTTAATTGGGTGGTTTAGTCTTTTTTTTTTTGTTTTGTTTTTTTAAGAGCTGCACCCACTGCACGTGGAATTCCCAGGCTAGGGGTTGAATCGGGCTGCAGCCGCTGGCCTTCGCCACAGCCACAGCAACGTGGGGTCCAAGCCGAGTCTGCTACCTACACGATGGCTCATGGCAACACCAGGTCCTTAACTCACTGAGTGAGGCCAGGGATCGAAGCCACGTCCTCATGGATACTAGTTGGATTATTAATCCACTGAGCCGACGGGAAGTCCAATATATATATATTTTTGGTGGCACTTGCAGCATGCAGAAATTCCTGGGCCAGGGATTGAACACATACCACAGCAGTTATAACACTGGATCCTTAACCCACTGAGCCACCAGGGACCTCCAAGTCTTTTTATATTTAGTGTAATTATCGATGTGGTTGGGTTTATATCTACCTTCTGCCTATTTATTTTCCATTCTTTCTAGTTTTTGTTCCTTTCTTGGTCCTTTTCTGCTTTCTTTTGGGTTAGTTGAGTATTTTTTAGGGTTGTTTTTATTTCCTCTGATGCAGACATGTGGACAGCTCGAGGTATTTATTAGCACCTTTAACTTGCTAGGATGCAGCCTCAGCCGGGACCTTTTTGTCTCGATGGGGAAATAATGGCAGCAGCTCTGTGGCTTCTGACCGCTTGTTTAGTCTTTCTCCTCCTTGTCTCTTCCTTCCAGGAACCTCAAGCACATACTTAGGAAGTGTGTTTTCCAGTTAAGATAGGTTGTTGCTTTGTTACTTATCTTTGATATAGCTGGAGAAATCTGCATGATCATTTAATTATGACTTTTGCCCGAGTGCCCTAGATAAGTACAGGCCAACTCCAGCTAATAAACTTAATGTGGGTTGATTGTAAGCATTTCCCATGCTTAGTGGTGCCACATATGCTCCCGCCTCTTGATTCCTTTTTTTTTTTTTTTTAATGGCCTCACCTACGGCTATGGACTTTTGGGCCAGGGATCGAATCCAAGTTGCACCTGAGGCAACACCTGATCCTTTAACCCACTGTGCTGGTCCACACATTGAACCACACCTCCGCAGTGATCTGAGCATCTGCAGTCAGTTTCTTCTTTTTTTGCGGGAGGGAGGGGGGATGTGCACCCGCGGCATATGGAGGTTTCCAGGCTAGGGGTCAGATCGAGCTACAGCTGCTCGCCTACACCACAGCCATAGCGATGCCAGATCCGAGCCACGTCTGTGACCTACACCACAGCTCATGGCAACACCAGATCCTTAACCCACTGAGCAAGGCCAGGGATCGAATCCGTGTCCTCATGGATGCTGGTCAGATTCGTTTCCACTGAGCCATGATGGGAACTACTGCCATCAGATTCTTAACCCACTGTGCCACAGTGGGACCTCCCCACCTCTTAATGCTGAGTGAGCTCACTGATGGCCCTGAAGTCCTGGAGATCAGTGGCTCCTTTGGAGAGTGAGGCTGCAGAGATGAGGTTGGAGTGTTTTGAGTGGGGGAGGCAAGAATCTGGATTATTCAGACACCCTTCTCTTCTGCTCTCTGCTGCCCTCCCACCCCACATCTGGGCAATGTTAGAGAATTGTTTTTAATGTGTTATTCATGTCTTGTGTTCTCTCAGCCAAATGTTGCTTTAACCTAGCACAGATTATGACTTTTTTACTCCAGGACAATGTTTGGGGAACACCATGTTGTTATTCAAAAGAAGACTTTTGGAGTGGCTTTCGTGGCTTATCGGTTAATGAACCCAACTAGCATCCATGGGGACTCAGGTTCAATCCCTGGCCTCACTTAGTGGGTTAAGGATCCGGTATTGCCGTGAACTGTGGTGTAGGTCACAGACGTGGCTCAGATCCCGTGTTGCTGTGGCTGTGGTTTAGGCCAGCGGCTACAGCTCCTATTCGACCCCCAGCCTGGGAACCTCCCTCCATATGCCATGGGTGTGGCCCTAAAAAGACAAAAACAAACAAAAAAAAAACAAAAGAAGACTTAAGTTTCATTCTCCTTCCACACAAAGCTGTTGTTAAAGGAAGATGAACTAAGCAATCTTGTTTGTGTTTGCTCTTTTTTAGTCGAGCAAAAGATGTGATAATACCAGCAAAGCCACCTGTCAGCTTTTTCTCCTCGAGGTCTCCGGTTCTTGACCTCTTCCAGGGGCAGCTGGACTACGCAGAGCATGTCCGCAGGGATTCGGAGGTGGTGCTGCTGTTCTTCTACGCGCCGTGGTGCGGACAGTCCATCGCCGCCAGGGCAGAAATTGAACAAGCAGCGAGTCAGCTTTCAGACCAGGTAATACATTCAGCTGAAGAATCAAATGACTGTCAGTCCATGGACAGGGCTGGTTGTCCCCATAGAGGCACCTTACCCTGATAGCTGATTTTCCCAGGGCGAAGACCAGGAGACTTACTTTATCCTTCTGTAAAGCCTTCTGCAAAGAAACAGGACTTGTGATCGTGGTGGTCGTGGCTGCTTAGAGGCAGAAGAGGGAGCAGGTTCTGCTGTTCCTGGTGATGCAGGCCAGTGCTCACCTTGGGTTGCTGTGCTGTTTGAAAATCCTTCTCGAATGTATATTCGATAATTGCTGCTGAGTTATTTTATGTAAGAGTAATTTATGTTTCTTGGCTATGATGTAAAAGACCTTTTAAATACCTGGACCAGAACTGTCTTCAAGGGATATTTGATGAATGCCACCTCTGTGCTAGATGAGAGGGATCTACATGTAGTTAAATAATAGGCCCTCTGTCTGGCAGCGGTTTTTCACTCCAGTGGATCCCCTTTGTCCTTTATAAATCAAGTTTTTTTTTGTTTGTTTTTTGTCTTTTGTATTTTTAGGACCGCACCCGTGGCATATGGAGGTTCCCAGGCTAGGCTGTAGGCCTGTGGCCTACGCCACAGCAATGCAGGATACGAGCGTCTGCAACCCACACTACAGCTCACGACAACGCCGGATCCTTAACCCGCTGATCGAGGCCAGGGATTGAACCTGCAACCTCATGGTTCCTAGTCGGATACGTTTCCTCTGCACCACAGTGGGAACTCCTAAATCAAGTTTTTTTTGATGTCCCTTTTTCTGTCATCAAAGGGAATTCATAGATGATAAAACTTCCCAATACATATAATTTCAAAATAGCCAACCTAATGCACTAATTATAACATAGAGATGGAGGAAAAAGAAAAGTGATACCTAATTAAACCACATGTCTTCAGTATGTAAGTGCTCGGGCCAGTTATGTCCCTGTGCCTTTATGCAGATGCATTGTGAATGGGACAGTTACAAATGCAAGCCCGTAAAGGTATGTTGTCCTGGCAGCTCAGGGGCCATGGGGGCATTGCTCTCAGCGATCTGATTTTTCTACGTGGTAAATAGCTCTTGGTAAAATTGTGAACCAAGCGAAACAAAGTACTTTCTGCCCTCAATTAAGTAAAAGTTTCCAGGAGTTCCCTTTGTGGCTTAGTGGTAACAAACCGAACCAGTGTCTGTGAGGATACAGGTTCAATCCCTGGCCTCTCTCAGTGGGTTAAGGATCTGGCATTGCCCTGAGCTGTGGTGAAGTTCGCAGATGCGGTTCAGATCCCGCGCGGCTGTGCCTGTGGCACAGGCTGGCACCTACAGCTCTGATTCGACCCCTAGCCTTGGGAACCTCCTCCATATATATATACCTCAGGTGCGGCTGTAAAAAATAAATAAATAAAAGAAAAAAAATTCAGTGAACCCAAAAGTCATGCTTTTTGGATTCACATATTAAATGGAGTTAGGTTCTGAGCTTGAATGATAACAAACAGGTCTCCCCAGCGTCAGTGTTTGGCAGGACATTTACAAGCCCGCCACATGATGGGGCTGACCGTTCCCTGTGCACAGCAGCTCTGGGCACTGCAGGGTGCGCACCACGGCCCTTGCCCACCACGTGCCCTATGGCTTCCCCCAGTGGTTGCAGCCCAGCAAGGAAGCAGCCCACAGGTTTCTAAGAGGCTGCTGAGAACCCCTGAGGGAACTTGCCAGTCAGCTGAGTTCCACAAGCTCATTTGGAACTCTCAGTGGGTTTTTCTTAGAAACAACGTTATAAATGGTGGCTAGGCTTCCTGCACACCGGCTGCATGCAAAAGTTCCCAGGCCAGGCATCAAACCAGAGCCATAGCAGTGACAAAAACGCTGGATCCTTAACTGCTAGGCCACCAGGGAACTCCAGCAAAATCTTTTTTTTTTCTTTTTAAGAGCAGCAAAGCCTTTTTAATATATCCTTGAATGTAGTACCGAGTGCTGTTTAAATAGAACTCTTCATTATAACATTGATTCCAAGGGGGTTGTAATTTTGTGTCCCAGCTTCCACCTGGCTTCCATTTACCCCTCTCTCACTCCCTTAAAAAGGGGTGTTAGTAACCAGGCTGGCGTTTGCAGGGAGGCGGGAACTCTAAGGGAGCGCTGGGAAGCCAGCATAAAAGAGATCGCCACTGTGTCAGTCATTCCCCCGGTTTTCTGAATTTGGAGAACATGTGGGGAACAAGGAGAGAAACTGTTGTATTTTAGAATGTGTCAGTTGTTACCTTACTTAAGCACTGTGTCCTTCAGGGGGACCGTCTGGATGGTAGGCAGGAGGGGCGGGCCCTGCAAGCTGATGCAGGTGTCCTGTTCTTCTGATGCAGGGCCTCACCCTCTGAGGGCGAAGCAGTTTGTTAAAGATCACAGGACAAGTGGTGGAGGTTACAGTGCCATCCACAACTGATGGGCCCTGCTTTTTGCAAACATTTTTCCCAGCTCCTTCTAAATTGAGGGCTAATTGTTCTATGTTCTCAGTAGGGAGAAGGAGTGTGTTTATTTTTGGAAACAGGCAAAAATAACTAAAATTAGCAAACATGATAGATTGTGCTCTGTTTTTTAGTAACCTTTAGTAAAGATATCGTTGCTCTTTTCTCATAAATAGACCATAAAAGGAGCTCTTGGGGAGTTCCTGCTGTGGCACAGTGGGTTAAGAATCCAACTGTAGCAGCTCTGGTCGCTGTGGAAACAAGGGTTCAGTACCCGGCTCGGCACAGTGGCTTAAAGGATCCAGCATTGCTGCAACTGCAGTGTAAGTCCAAGCTGCGGCTTGGATTCAGCCTTTGTCCAGGGAACTTCCATATGTTACAGGTACAGCCGTAAAAAAAAGAGAAAAAAGGAAAAGAAGATGCTCTTGAGAGTTTCCACTAAGTTTTGAGCAATATTGCTAGCCAGTAAGCATAAAGCATTTGAAAGTGACTTTTCGTTTGTAGTTTTCATGTTTTTTCAATATATATATATATATATTTTGCCTTTCATCATTTTAGGGCCGCACTTGGCGGCATGTAGAGGTTCCCAGGCTAGGGGTCTAATAGGAGCTGTAGCCACTGGCCTACGCTGCAGCCACAGCAACGCAGGATCCGAGCCGTGTTTACGACCTACAGCACAGCTCACGGCAACGCCGGATCGTTAACCCACTGAGCAAGGCCAGGGATCGAACCCGCAACCTCATGGTTCCTAGTCGGATTCGTTAACCACTGCGCCACGACGGAAACTCCTCAATATTTTATTTTAATTTTTAGGCTGAACTTGCAGCATATGGAGGTTCCCAGGCTAGGGGTAGAATCAGAGCTGCAGCTGCCAGCCTACACCACAGCCACAGCAACGCCAAATCTGAGCCGCATCTTCGACTGACACCACAGGTCACAGCAACACCAGATCCTTCACCCACTGAATGAGGCCAGTGATCAAACTGGCATCCTTATGGATACTAATTGGGCTTGTTACTGCTGAGCTACAACGGGAACTCCCTTCAGTGTTTTATCGTAGCAAATTTTAAACCTATAGCAGAGGTAAAGAAATTTTACATATGCCTGCCACTTAAATTCTGTTAATTTTATTATGCTTGTTTTCCATGTACCTACTCATCTTACACTCCCTCTAGTCGGTGGTTCTCAACTAGAGGTGGTTTTGTCTCCTGGGACCTTTGATGCTGTCTGGGGACATTTTTGGTGTCCTTCTGTAGAGGGGGATGCTGCTGACCACTGATAGGCGGAGGCCAGGGATCCTGCATCCTGCATCAGGCATGTGGGATCCTGCACCATCCTGCATCCTGCATCAGGCATGTGGGATCCTGCACCATCCTGCATTCTGCATCAGGCATGTGGGACAGCCCTCAACCGGGAAAATAAACAGGAACAGCAAAAGCTCTGTGCCAGTTCAAGCACCAAATGTCAGGAGTGCCAAAATTGAGAAATTCTGCTGCACTCTGTTAATCTGTTTTATTTTGGGTACATTTCAAAGTAAATTGCAGATACTTCTGTAGTTCATGAGCGTGATGATTGGGTGTTCACACGACTGCGTGACGTGTGCCTCCCTCAAGCCTTGTTACGACATGGGCACATTACCCCTCTGATGTGAAAAAAAAAAATAAAAAAGCAAAGTAAATTGCAGACACTGGGACACTTCCCCTTAAATATTTCAGCATCTATATATAAATGTACATTTAATCTATGTTTTTGCTATCTAATAGTACTTTTTTTGTATTTTTGAAATTATGGTTGCTTTACAGTATTGTACCAACTTCTGCTGTATAGCGAAGTGACCCTGTCATTCATATATGTATATTCTAATAGTACATTTTAGAGCATAGCTTTAGCCGTCTGTTATCTTTTTTAGTTTTTAATATAGTCATTGAAAATGGTCGTTTGAAATTTGTGGTATTTCATTTGTAGTTAAGTTTTTCATTCTCAGATGCAAAGACGTATTCTTCTGTTTTAGTATTACCATGCTTAGAAAAAGTTTGTTGGTGTTCATTCACTAAACAGCTCAAAGCAAATCATTTTCTTCTTGGGCCAAACTCCAAAATATTCAGTCTTTGTTGTTGTCGTGGTAAAAGATTACCTTCTGTGAACGTTCAAAACAGTTTTTTTCATACTTTCTGTTTCAGAGAGGAATAGTTCCATTTCTATGATTTTATCTTTGAAGTCTTGGTAATTTTTCAGTTGTTATTTATAGTCATGTGAAACCTTCTTTGGCTTGCAGGTGTTGTTTGTGGCAATTAACTGTTGGTGGAACCAGGGGAAATGCAGAAAACAGAAACATTTCTTTTATTTTCCTGTGATATATCTGTATCATCGGAGGTAAGAACTTTTAAGTTGTGTTTCTAATTTCAAGTAAGATTCTCAGTTTTGTAGTGATTTTTTTCTGTTAAAAAGTATTTACTGTAGAAAATTGAGAAAATACAGATAGGTACATCTTTGACTTTATCAACTGTTCATAATCACTGTTTTGATTAATATCCTCCTATGACTCTACGTATCCACCCCTCCTTTTTTTAAATTAAATAATGGGATCATGTAATAATACTGTCACCTAAACTGCTTTTTCTGTTTTGTGAACATTTTTTCATGTCATTATATATTCTCTAGTGTTTTTTTTTTGTTTGTTTTTGTTTTTTTTAGGGCCGCACCCGCAGCATATGGAGGTTCCCAGACTAGGGGTTGAAACAGAGCTGCAGTTGCCAGCCTACACCACAGCCACAGCCTGAGCAATGTGGGATCTGAGCCGTGTCTGCGACCTGCACCACAGCTCATGGTAACGCCGGATCCTTAACCCACTAAGCAAGGCCAGGGATCGAACCCGCAACCTCATGGTTCCTAGACAGATTCGTTTCCGCTGTACCAAGAAGGGAACTCCTCTAGCATCGTTTTTAATAGTACCAGTTACTCCATTGTGTGGCTGTACATTTCAGATATTCTAAAAGCATTTTATGGTATAAAAATATATAGAAGTCCTTATCCCATTACCTGGCAGCATAGCATAGTCAGGAGGATATCTTAACATCTTCTCCTTTGGAAAGAAAATTACCACCAGTCTGCAGTCCTACGATCTGGCATTCTGAAATCCAAAGAGCTCTGAAAACCCAAAGGACTTTCATATTGTTCCCAGGTGCGTTCACCTGGCCTGAAGTACCCTGGGGCCGCTGGCACTCTTGACACCAGGTCAGGTGCGGCTGTCCTCATTTTGCTGCAGGGGTACCGATGTTTGATTTTGGAGCACTGCCTACACCTTGCTGTGGCTGAGGAGCAATGGCTCAAATCTGACCTGAAGGGTTTTGGAAACAGGAGATGGGATTTTGTGACTGTGATTGGCTTGAAGTCTGTTACTGAAGGTGAAGTGGGAGAAGCAGAGTTGACCAGTAAGAGCTTTACCTTTTTTTTTTTTTTTTGGTCTTTTTAGGGCCACACTCGTGGCATATGGAGGTTCCCAGGCTAGGGGTCTACTCGGAGCTGTAGCTGCCGGCCTTCGCTACAGCCACAGCAACGTGGGATCCGAGCTGCGTCTGCAGCCTACACCACAGCTCACGGCAGCGCCGGATCCTTAACCCACTGAGCAAGGCCAGGGATCGAACCTGCAACCTATGGTTCCTAGTCAGATTCGTTAACCACTGAGCCACAACGGGAACTCCAGGAGCTTTACTTTTTAGGCTTTATTTCCTCCCTTTAAAATTCGTGGGCCTGAATCAGTGGGGATCCATATGAAACATCAACAAACTATGTTTGTGGATTCTCTGTCACCTTCCACCCCACCCCTGTGTCTCTGATACAATTTGTGTTGCACAGAGCATTGTTTCTCAGGAGCTGTTAAATAGTATTTGTGCAAAAACACGTTTTTCTGCCCCATCTCCACCCTCACATTTTCCTCTGGGTATAGGACCGTTTCTCAGAGTAACTTTCTGATGATTCCTTTTAATTTTTATTTAAAGGTAACTATAAGGTTTTACACTTGAAAGTTCTAAAGCTCAGTGCTCTGTAATGGTAGTGAACTTGCCCTGGAGAGATCTTTGTGTTTCCCCTTTTTTGGAAAGAGGACATAAGGCACAGATGGCTAGCAGGGAGTGTAGGCCTTGCAAGTACATGTAACCAGGCCAGCTGTCCAGAGGTAGACTTAACTTGATGTGATGTTATAAAGTCACAAGAGTTCCCTTGAATGGAGTGCAGACGGCATTTGAGGATACATGAGTTGCAGTATTGTCTTTTTGTTTTTGTCTTTTTGCCTTATCTAGGGCTGCACTCGTGGCATGTGGAGGTTCCCAGGCTAGGGGTCTAATCGGAACTACAGCTGCCGGCCTTCAACACAGCCACAGCAACGCGGGATCCAAGCTGTATCTGCAACCTACACCACAGCTCACAGCAACGCCGGATCCTTAACCCACTGAGCGAGGCCAGGGATTGAACCCGCAACCTCATGGTTCCTAGTCGGATTCGTTAATCACTGAGCCATGACGGGAACTCCACAATATTGTCTTAAACTATTTGTTTTCTTAGTTTTATAGAAAGATTGAAAGGACACAAAAGGAACTTTAGCAGTACCTTGTCCAGCCCTCTCATTTTATAGATGAGGAGTTTGAGGTTGGCAGTTACCTTGAAGTGCTTGCTTCCTCATCTTTGCCCCTTAAAAGTTTAGACCCATCAATACTTCAGCAGCTATGTTTCCCAGGGTACCCAACAACAAACCGGCAGAGATACCCCAAAGGTAGCCTTCTCATATTCTGTTTAAGAATTTTCAGTTCCCATTGTGGCTCAGCGGTAACGAACCCTGCTAGTATTCATGAGGATACAGGTTCAATCCCTGGCCTTGTTCATGGGTTACAGATCTGGCGTTGCCGTGAGCTGCAGGTGTAGGTAGCAGACATGGCTCGGATCCTGAGTTGTTGTAGCTGTGGTGTAGGTTCGCAGCAGCAGCTCTGATTAGACCCCTAGCCTGGGAACCTCCATATGCCGCAGGTGTGGCTCTAAAAATCAAACAACAAAGAAAATTTTTCAAGCCCTGTGTTTTATACACACACACGTGAATGAGTGTGTTCCTGTAACTAAACCCTCTGTGACCAGCTGGTAATCTTGAGGTTCTTTGGTTAATGGTGCTGGCAAATGTGGCTCTTACGTCTCATCACTGGGTAGACCGCTGCTGTTTGTGTGTTGTTGTTGCTGCTGCTTGTGTAATGCTTACAGAAATTAATAAGACTTTTCTGTTTCGTGAGTAGATTCCATTTTTTTTTTGGCTTGTGTGATACCAGTTACAAAGGCAGTTCATAAAGGCCCTGAAGCAGGAAGTAGTTTTCTCAAAACACTCTGCAAAGTTCAGCTGCCCTAGGTCAGCTTGTCCTAAGGCCACGGCTTGGAGTATGTTGGTAAAGCATGTTCCACGTCCTGCATCTTGAGATCGTCTCATTACAGGTCACAAGGACCCTTATAACATTACATCACAGAACCTCAGCAGAGCCTGTTTGCTTGGGTAAATGAGGTTTCCAGATCAGTCAGCTTCTTTTTGCTGAACAAAATAAGTTATCAGATGATTTTTTGATTTCTTCCTCTAAATTAAAAATTAGTGGTGGTTGATGGGGTTGGTGGTGGTGGTAATTTTTAAACTTGAATTAGTTAATAGCTTAGTTGTAGTAAGTCTTCTTTTTTTTTTTGTAAGTCTTGAATTGATAGAATTGTTTACGCAGTCCCCCAGCTGTGTGTGTCGAATGCCATTTTTACTTTTTTCAGCATCATATTCTGCGGTGCACACTGAAGAATTGTGTTTATCTCATCACATTGTATGTGTGTGTGTGTGAATTTCTGTAACCACGTATTATAGTATTGTGATCACAGCATTTATATACTCCTTTGCTGTGCTCTGTTGTTGCTGTTAACAGTAATCTTAAAGTCGGTTTCTGTTTAGAGAGAACAGTGGTTATAGAGTTGCAGAATTTCACCGTTCTGCCCTGCCCCCACCATGCACCATCCCGTTGTGTTTGAGCAATGTCTCTGCCATGCAGGATTGAAGAAAGCAGTGTGAGGATTCTGATTAGCTTAGGAGGATAACTGAGTGTCGGAGGTATTGCTTAGCAATACCAAATCAAACTCCTGTGCGTCCCCAAGCACAGCTGAAGGGAGAAGTAAGGACGATTGTGTGTTCAGGTCCTTGACTTGATACCTTCATATAATTTTCTCATTTGTAGTAAAGCTTTAAGTAGGTTTAAGGTTCATTTAGTGATCCTTTGTGTTAAGTGCCTTTTAGAATTTTATAACTACTTGTTTATAAGCCAGGGACCAACTGCTCAACTTGTTCCTTATTTCAGAGTGACTTGAAAAGGAAAATCTTTCCCCCTCCATTGACTTGTGTAATTAAGATCTTGGAATCCTTTAGCATTTGGTCAGTTCCCAGGGTTACCTTTCCATCCTGTTTTGTTTTTTTTAAGAAATATTATAGTGGGAATTAATTTTGTTTTCAGAGGCTAGAATGAATGTGTCTTTGCTGTGAAATTCAGTTTGCAGATTTAAGCTCATATCAAGTTAAGCGCTTGTATCTCCCCTCACATAAATGCTTGTTCTTGATAGCCACCCCCACCCTCATCACCTCCTGAGACAAAGAAGGCTACTTACTTATGAACCAGTTGGGATCTTAAAGCAAGACATTTTCATTTTGTGGTGTTGATGATTTCAGTTATATATTACAGATTTAATGCATGGTGTATTATTTTTATTTTTTAATTTTTATTTTTTTGGCACTAGTTTTGGACCAATCGAATACAAAGGCCCCATGAGTGCTGTTTACATTGAGAAGTTTGTCCGCCGGGTGATGAAACCTCTTCTCTACATCCCATCTCAATCAGAATTACTAGATTTTCTCTCAAACTACGAGGTACCTATCTTTCCTATCTTCTCCTGCTCCCCCAGGCTTTGCTGGGTTGCGTTGTTCGTGTTAGAAGAGTTTTTATACCTTCTGATTTGCAGCAACGAGAAGCTCACACTATAGATAAGCCCCAATTTAATGCTTTTTGAGACCCTTGATTATTGGGAGGGTTTGGCTAAGCGAGTTTTTAGAGAACAAAATACTTATAAAACCTTGTCTATTTTTTTTTCATTTTTTTGTGTCTTTTTTTATTCAGTAATTTTTAACAAACTGTCAAGTTTGTTTCACCATTAACTTATAATATGTAAGAATTAACTTAGAATTTATATGCAGCAGCAGATTTCTAAAAATTTTATTTGATGCTTTACAGCATTTTACTATGAGATATCTGGTGTTTCTTGTCAATTGTTGTTTAGATTTAAAAAAAAAAAACAGGAATATGTTCCTTTCCGTTTTATTAAGTGCATAACAATTTCAAGGTTCATTAACAAATTTTTCCAGTGTGGCTTCTGTCCTGCTTTCCCATTGCCAGATTCAACCCCTGATGAATTATTTTTGTGGGATCTTCAGTGCATGTTCTGGACATGTTTATTATAGACAGTCCAATGTAAAGCTTAAAATAATCTCAGTAAATTATGAAAATAGTTCCACAAAAAGATTCATTAGGAGTTCCCATGGTGGCTCAGTGGTTAACGAATCCGACTAGGAACCATTAGGTTGCAGGTTCGATCCCTGGCCTCGCTCAGTGGGTTAAGGATCCGGCGTTGCCATGAGCTGTGGTGTAGGTTGCAGACGCGGCTCTGATCCCATGTTGCTGTGGCTGTGGTGTAGGCCGGCAGCTACAACTCCGATTCGACCCCGTAGCCATGTGCTACGAGTGCAGTCCTAGAAAAGGCAAAAAAAAAAAAGCTCAACAACAACAAAAAGATTCATTAGATCCAGTGTAAAATCATATTTGGGCACAAGTAAAAGTGGTCCTTCACTACCACAAAATCAAGACCATAAGTACCTGCTAGAGATGAAAACCCAGTGAGTCCAGACCTCACTAATTGAAAGCCTGGTGATCCCCGCTTGGGTGAAGTTTACCTTTTGCATTACATATCTTTATGTAGATGGGAGATGAGTTCTTTATGTGTATTTAAATATATTTCGAAAAGATTTCCATTTAAATTATATTAAAAACAACAAAAGTTTTTGATTCTCTAATTATAAAACTATAGGCGGTAAAACTCTTCTACGAATTTCTGTTTATTTACTCTTTCTAAGTGGGTATGAATTTCTTGCCCCAGAACATCATTTACAGCTTTCCTTTTTTTTTTTGCATTTGTGTGAGAAGCCCTGTGTATGTGTTTTACTATCAGCAGGTCCCCCGAGCATCAGTGTTCCCGTCTGGTTGTTCTGCCTCTAGTTCACCACGTGCATGAGAGTGAACGCTTCCTCACTCTTAGGTGGATGACGGGTGGGTTTCCATGCCCCTCACAGGCTCCCCTTCATCTTGTGTGGGAGGCTGGTGGGCAGGAGGTACAGTGAGAGGCAGGGCGCCCGGGCTGAGTCCTTTGGCAGCACTAATTGGGACTGTGACTCGAGGCAGGTCACTTACCTACCAGGCGTCAAGGCCCGGAACAGGGTTTTCTTGAGACTCCTTTTAAGTTGTTGGTTTTTTTTTTTTTTTTTTTTGTCTTTTCTAGGGCCGCACCCATGGCATATGGAGGTTCCCAGGCTAGGGGTCTAACAGGAGCTGTAGCCACCGGCCTTAGCCACAGCCACAGCAACGCGGGATCCGAGCCACATCTGCAACCTACACCACAGCTCACGGCGACGCCAGATCCTTACCCACTGAGTGAGGCTAGGGATCGAACCCTCAACCTCATGGTTCCTAGTCGGATTCGTTTACCACTGAGCCACAACGGAGACTCCGAGACTCCTTTTAAGTGCAATAATTGTGTGATACATGTGTGTGTGTGTGTGTGTGTGTGTGTGTTTTGTTTGTTTGTTTGTTTTCATTTTAGGGATATACCCTCGGCATATGGAAGTTCCCAGGCTAGGCGTGGAATCAGACCTGCAGCCGCCGGCCTACACCACAGCCACAGCAACACCAGATCCAAGCCACATCTGTTACCTACGCCACAGCTCACAGCAACGCTGGATCCTTAACCCACTGAGCGAGGTCAGGGATCGAACCTGAGTCCTCATAGATATTAGTCGGGTTTGTTACCACTGAGCCTCGACGGGAATTCCGTGTGATGTGTGTTTTCATGTAGATTTGCAGTAGGTGACAGGCAGAGTCCCTGGAGGAGGTGGTACAGCAAAATGGTAAAGAATCAGGATTCCAACAGACTTGAATTCAAACTCACCTCCATCACTGATTAGCTGTGTGGCCTCCTGATAGTACTTAACCTCTTTAATCCTCCATTTCCTCATCTGTAAAACAGAGATTAAATGAGGTTTAAAAAAAACGAAGAAAAAAAACGCTTACTAGGATATAATCATAATGAAAATTTATCAGTAAAAATGATGTGGAAAAATGCTGAATTTTTGCACTACTCAGAGAACTTAAAATGTGCTTAACACCTGTTAGAATTCCCTGCTTAGATAAAAAACCGTTTGTTTATTTTGTAATTAAGATGATAAAAATTGTCCTGTAGGGGCCAAGAGGTTTTCCTTCTGTGAGGCTTCGTTGGGACTCTGGTAGAACACCACGCCTAGATTGGTACCCTCTGTTTTTTTTCTTGAAATTTTCATTCAGTGTCTTCTAAAAAGTAAAGAGAGAAATGAGAGAAGAGTTGTGGAACATCACCAAATAGCACATAGCATGTACTTACCCTTCCCCCAAAAAGGACGGAAAAAATTGAGATTGTTTAGCCTTATAAAAAGAGTTCAGAGTGGCTTTATCCCTGTTTCCAGCTCCGTCAGAGATGTGTATCCGGAGAGTTGTGAGCCGAGGTCATGTGATAAGAAGGACTCAGCCAGGGCTCTGGAGGCCTGGGTTGTAGCAAGTCTCTGATTTCTGAATTCTGTGCAGATTTGTCATCTCTGGACTAAGACAGTTGGCTCAGATAATCCCTCCTGACTGGGCTTTTAGGAAGTTCCGAGGTTGGAGAGAGGCAGGCAGAAGAAAGCCCATCAGCTTTTGGTTGGAAAAGCACAATGCCTCTGAACACGCATACTGGAGATCTTTGCAATCCTTCTCTGTCTGTCACCTCTGAGATGTTTGCGGTGTCTCTCTGTTTGGATCTGCAGGAGAGAGACACGTGCACGTGTGATTATGACTGAGCAGCATGGGTGGTTCCTGACCTTGAGCCTCTGCCTTCTTTGAACCTGCTTTTCAGCAGCTCTTTCAGAGATGCTCCAGGTCTGACACTGAATTCACGTCAGACTGGCTCTTATGCCAGTGGCATTAGTCACAGTGGTTTTTTGGCAGTCCACTTAATTAGGAGATGGACAGCAATGGTTAGACTGCCTTGAAGATGGACCCAAGAGAGGGCTGGACCCTATGTCGCTTCTCTTGGCCTTTCAAATGGCTGCCTCCTGAAAGCTATAGATGTTGTTGCCTAGCAGTTTTGGTAAACCAAATCGTTTTAAATTTAAGTGGGATAGGAGAAGGCTTGGGAATCATTTAGAAGGAGAAGCAGGGTGTGGGGTAAATTGCCGGGTGACAGAAACCCAAGCACTTTGGGGGAGAATCTGGTAGAATGCCTGGGACCTATTGTTATACTGTGTTTTTTTTTTTTTTTTTGGTCTTTTTTAGGGCCACACCCGCAGCAGAAACCAGTCTTACTAGTATCCATGAGGATGCAGGTTCGATCACTGGCCTCGCTCAGCGGGTTAAGGGTCCAGCGTTGCCGTGAGCTGTGGTGTAGGTCGCAGGCATGGCTCGGATCCTGCGTTCCTGTGGCTGTGGTGTAGGCTGGCAGCTACAGCTCCAATTAGACCCCTAGCCTGGGAACCTCCATGTGCCGCGAGTGCAGCCCTAGAAAAGGCAAAAAGACAAAAAAAATTTTCTTTTAAGTGTAAGTTAACATTAGCACAGAAATACTTCAATTGCTGTTGAGTAAAAAAAAGCATACTAAGGTAACTACTCTCAGGGCCACTAGGGGGCGTGTACATCTGTTGACATTTATGCTGCTGGCAAAGAATATTTTACGCTGATGAGGAAGTGCTGGCCTCCTATAAGTGGCCTGTTTCCAGCCTCCTCCTTATAGCAGGTGCTGAATATACTGTACATCATGCAGTGGAATTGAAAACAGCCTGGGTCAAGTTATAATGTGGTACTCATCATGTTTTGTTTTTCGCTAAACTGTCAACTTGATGGAAGAGCTTTTTCTCATTTATC
Organism: Catagonus wagneri; assembly: GCA_004024745.2. Taxonomy (NCBI): domain Eukaryota; kingdom Metazoa; phylum Chordata; class Mammalia; order Artiodactyla; family Tayassuidae; genus Catagonus; species Catagonus wagneri. Next base: position 6,523,222 of record PVHT020000063.1, read on the forward strand.
TTTTTTTTTTTTTGTCTTTTTAGGGCCGCATCTGCAGCACATGGAGGTTCCCAGCCTAGGGATCCAAATCAGAGCTGTAACTGCTGACCAAACCACAGCTCACGGCAACGCGGGATCCTTAACCCACTGAGCAGGGCCAGGGATGGAACCCCTGTCCTTATGGATGCTAGTCAGGGTTTGCTAACCACTGAGCCACGACTAAGGAACTCCCTGTCTCATTTATGTTTTTATCTATATCAGTCTCTAACAAAAGTTTATTTTGTGCCTGCTTTGTGCTGGGCACTCTCTAAGCTGGAAATGTAGTGGTGAACAAGAGAGAACCTTTGTTTCATGGGGTTAAGATGCGGAGATTGGCACCAAACAGGAAAATAAACAAGATGTATGGGGTTGAGTAGTATCCCCCCCCCCCAAATTCGTGTTCACACAGAAGCTCAGAATGGGGCCTCATTTGGAAATCGGGTCTCTACAGATGTCGTTGATTAAGGATCTCAAGGTGAAATCTGGATTTAGGGATCCTAAATCCAGTGACTGGTGTCTTTATAAGAGGAGGGGACAGGGTGAAGGCCACGTGAATACAAAGACCGGGCCTGGAGTGATGAAGGCCCACGCCAAGGAACACAGAGGCAAGGAAGTGTTCTTTCCTAGATCCTCCAGAGAGAGCGTGGTCCTACTGGCAGCCGCTCCTTGCCTCCAGAACTGGGAGAATAAATTTCTGTTGTTTTAAGCCACCAAGTTGGTGGTAATGTGTTTTGGCAGTTCTAGGAAACTTAGCATACAAGGTAATACCAGGTAATGAGTGCCACGAAGAGAAGGAAAGAAGGGTGGTGAGATAGGAGGGCGGGGAGGGAGGGCGTCACTGTTTGGGAACGCAGAGAAGACCTCTCTGAGGAAAGTTCACGTGAAGCCCGGGTGATGGGCTCAATCTGTGAGCACGTGCGGAGAAAGTGCTCTGGGGTGGGGACGCAAGTGCAGAAGGAGGAACAGCTGGTGGGGCTGGAGCGGACGGGAGAGCGGAGGAGATGAGGGTGCAGAGGGGTCCTGGGGCTGCTGCGTGTCCTGATTAAACCTTGGATGAGTGGGGCGAGTGCCGGGCGGACGGACACTGGCAGTTGGGTCCCTGTGGCTCTTCATCTGGCAGCTCTCCAGGCATCTGGGAGGGGATGATGGAGACTGTGGCTGGAGCCAGGGGTGGACCGTCTCCACGAGCTGGTGAGCATCAGTGTGAAGAGAGACAGCCCGTGTGCCGGCGGGCTCCCCCCCACCGGCCCCGGCCCCTTGTCAGGCCGGCCCGCGTGCTCGGCCAGCTGAGCCAAAAGAGCCTCACAAGTAAATGAGGCAGGGGCCAAGGTGTCTGCTTTGAGCCAGCCCCGGGGTTTATTTGCAACCCAACAAACAAGGGGTGTAGACCCAGAACAGTCCGTGTATGTGAACATGCGTGTGCTTTGTTCCCAAACTTCCCTTCTTCCAGATTTAAGAAAGAGCTGTGGAGGAAACTCTGAAGTATGTAATTATTTCTCAAATACAGCTTCGGTTGGAGAGACAGTGAAACTTTGGGGGAATGGTTTCAAAATTTGTTTTACTTAAAGCATAACCAGAGCCAGTTTTGTGTTCTTAAATAATTTGTAATAGAAATAAACAGCTATCACTTCATTTTATTTCCTCTTTTTATTATTTTGAAATGTTAATTTTAAGTTATATTCTTAAACATGCCACTGTTCAAAATTTAATAGATTGTCAAGGTATTGTGAATATTTGAAAAATGGTACCTAAAATATACTTTGTTTTTTGTGTTTCAGGTAGCTAGTATTTTATAAATAACCTTTAATTATTTCATATAGTTGCTGAATCTTATGGTCTTCGTTGCTTTGGCAAGGAAAGTAAAAATAATTTTGCTTACGGGGTTGTTTGCATTATTTGTGGAATTTCTTGGGTCAGACTACTTGGAAATTTCAATACCAGGTCTTCTAAGGAGCTAGGCTTCTTCATCCAAACTTGGAAAGCTGAAACAGTGGTACCATCAACAAGAGTAAACCCTTACTCTGTAGAAAGGTCCAGAAAGGACTGCTGCAGGTGGTCTAACCTTTATTCATTTCTAAAGGCTTAATTTGGACTTCCTAGGAAGACACGTAATTCAGTTGTTTGCACTTCCGTTAACGTGCATTTATATAAACACGTGTGTAGCTGCATACATGCATGTAGACAGATAGGTGTTCATGGGCCATGTCTCCTCCCGTGGGGCTGCCTGAGATAACATAAAGGGTGAAGAGTTGAAATTCACCTCATTTAATTTTTAGCCATGAAACATTTCCTAATATTTAGAGCAAATTTATTTCATTTTGGTTCAGGAGATTGGTCATAATTGAAACAAACTTAAATGAATCAATTTTCTTTCCGTTACTTCTCATTTTTATCTTGTATCCAGTACTAAGTGATTAAAATTTCTACAGCTCTTGTGTTCCTTTGTTTGTGGTAGAAAGAGTTATTACACCGTCATAGCCTAGTTTGAAACCTTAAGGATCCAAACACCGTGTAAGTCTACTTTGAACCATTTCTGAAATGGCTTGTTAAAAAAACACTTTAAGGAATTTAGCAAAAGAAAATCCTGTTTCAAGAACTTTACTTGCTGATTTCCTTAGTTGTTTGAGAAATTAGTTATTTTGCTGGATTTTTTTTAAAGATATTAAGATTAAACATTCAGACTAAGTTTCTCAGTTTCTCCAGAATGAAAACCAATTGATTTACGTAAAATGATATCTTAGAGTTCCCATTACGGCTAAGTGGGTCAAAACCCGACTAGGATCCATGAGGATGTAGGTTTGATCCCTGGTCTCACACAGTTAAGGGTCTGACATTGCCACAAACTGTTACATAGGTCGCAGATGAGGCTCGGATCCTGCATTGCTGTGGCTGTGGCGTAGGCTGGCAGCTGCAGCTCTGATTTGATCCCTAGCCTGGGAACTTCCATATGCCTCGGGTGCTGCCCTAAAAAGGAAAAAAAGAAAAGGAATCTTATTAGAATAAGCAAGTGATTTCTTTTTGGAAGATAGTGTGATCCACTACCGGTCAGCAGTTTCCTCTTTTATACAACGTACTGATTTAAAACTTTACCAACAGGTTAAATTTCTGTGTAATTTGTATCTGATTTTTGTACCAGTAATCAAATCAGCTCCACAATTATGCATTAGGAGCATGGTGGTGTTATATGCTTTAGGGCTGGAAAGGGCTTTTTAACCTTTGCCTAATGCTTTATAGTTCATCAAGCTCATTCTTTTCAGTAACCCCATGATGAATGTTCCTCATTTGCCAGATAAGGAAACTGAGGCTTTGCATTCAAGATCGTTTAGCTGTCGGACTTGAGCTTAGGTCTTCTGACTCCAAGCTCAGCACTCTTTCCTCAAGGATCTCACAGTTTGGCTTTTAAGACATAACGTAAAGATCACAGCCAGACAGAATGAGTGCCACAGGGCCTTCTAAGAAAGAAGAAATCATTCTGAACAGGAAGGCAGAAGATGTCTGCTAGGGTAGGGGACAGTTGATTGGTTTGGCAGAATGTGGGGTCATTCTTAAGCTTAGAGAAATGGGAGGAGCAGGTGGAAATGGGGGTGGAGGAGCCAGAGGGCTCTCAGCAGACTGCCCTGACAAGAGGGGAGGGCTGGCACTGTGGAGTGCTGGGCTCTGGGTGTGGGGGGAGGGAGGAGTCCCTTGAAAGATGACGTTGAGCATCAGTGGAGCCAGTCAGGTAAGCTGATTTCCAGTAACCATGAAGGTGTGTTTGGAGTGAGGGGAGGAAGCGGATGAGGAGGAAATGGGAGAAAGTTTAGAAGAATCTTGCTTACCTGGAGTTGCTGAACAAAAAGCAAGTGGGTACTTGAACTTGGTGGTGAGGTTTCAAACCAGGGATCAAGAAGAGCTGTCCCCAGAAGGTAGAAGGACTTGCTTAGGAAGAGGGTAGAAAGTTTCAGCTCTGAATGGCCCATGTAGAAGCTGCAGCAGCCCCGTGCCTAACCCTTGTCTAAATGGAGGGAAGGGTCAGCCCTAACCAGCATTGTTTTTTCATGTGGTTAATTACGCTTTTTGAAAAGTGAAATGCAGCAAATTGCAGTTGTTAAATTATAATGGCCTTTCTTGTTTTAAAATAATTCCCATCACACAGTGACCGTCGATACCCCAGTCACTTACTTCTGCTCTTGTTCTGCAGCCTGGAGTACTCGGGTACTTTGAGTTCAATGGTTCACCGCAGCCTCCTGGTTATTTGACCTTCTTCACGTCAGCATTACATTCATTGAAGAAAGGTGAGCATGATTCATGTTAAGACATTAGTACTTTAACAGCAGTGTATATATATTGGTATCTTCTTTTGCATATGTTATTTTGATAAGTATATTTTAATTCTCTTGATTCCTTTTCTCTGTATTAGATAATTACATTGTTTTTTGTCTTGTTGGCAATATTTTGTGCTGTTTCTAGTCTCTTAAATGTGTAGAGGCTATTATTTTTTGAAATGTAGCTCGATCACAGCGTCTGCAATGTATTTTGCACTTTAAATTTTCCTATATTAGAATCTTTTTGTGTGTGGAGTTAACAAGTTTTGGTCAGTTTTTGGTGGTTGTATTGTCAGCTGGATGTATCATAATTTAGGAACACAGTTCCTTCAAGAAGTATTTCTATATGTATGAAAGTCAAGTCACATTACAGCATAAGCCTGTTGCCCGGTTCTCAAGTCCATATATTTTTTTTACTTTGCTGAATCACATACATTATTTGAAGTCCTACTTTTTACTTTATTTTAATTAATAAATGAGTTTTGGCCCTACCCACGACATGTGGAAGATCCCAGGCCAGGGACTGGACCGTCACCACAGCAGTGACCCAAGGTGCTGCCAGATCCTTAACCCGCTGTGTCACAGGAGAACTCCCGAGGTCCTCCTTGTTAAATTAAACCCTGTCTCCTGCCCACTTTTTTCATGTTGAACCATGTTCTTTCTCCATGTCAGCCGTGACTTCACATCAGTTTTCTGTCAGATACTTTCATCTGCTCACTTGTTTTCATCTCCTTGTCACCACTCTAGTCCAAGCCCCTCCCCACCCCTAGACCAGACCAGTAGACACTTCACTGGTATCCAGTCTCACCCCTTCTTCCTCACATCAGGACCTTTGCACGTGCCAGTCCTTCTGCCTGCACTGCGCCCTCGACCTCCCCAGCCCGCCGTCTGTCAAACCCCTACTCACCCTCAGGTTCCAGCTCAAATGGTCCTTCCACTGTTTCCTCCTTGGGGAGAGAGTCGCTTTCTTTCATAGCACTTAGCATAGTTTGTATTTCTGCGTGTAGTTTTGAGAAGATCTGTTGACTGTCTTTCCTGGACTGTGAGCTTTCTAGGGTGGGGACCGTGTCTGCAGTTCAGTGCTCTTTCTCCAGCGTCTGGCACGTAGCAAGGGCTTAGCACTATTTGCCAAGCGAGTGATCAGGCCTTTCTCCCAGTAGGTCAGCCAAAAGTGCACAACCATCCTCCTGTCACTGGATATTAGATTGCTTCAGTATATACTATCAATACATCAGTTATATGACCGGCCAGTGTAATATATACTTTGTCGTAAGGTTTTCTGCATAGAGAATCTACTCTATTCGTGTTTTTCACGTGGGGGACTTTGGGAGAAGAAATTGCTGTCACATTAGGTGTTTGGGCCTTCCGTCCACTTGAAAGACTGAGTTGCACAGTGTCAGGTGACTAAGAAGGCGCAGTGAGTCAGAGTATGAATTTCGAAAACAAAATACTACCAACTTAAATAGTCTTAAGTAGACATTGAAAAAATCTTCTTAGAAAACTAAAAGTCTTTTGAAGATCTCAACTGAAGTTTATGTATAAAAGAGTCATTTGGTCAAATGATGGTAGCATTCAAGTCCTCGGAGGAGCTATCTCAAGATTCAGAAGGATTTTTTTTTTTGTTTTGTTTTTCTTTTTGCAGCATATGGAGTTCCCCCGCCAGGGATCAAATCCAAGCCATAGTTGCAACTTACTGCCAGGCCAGGGATCAAACCTGCATCCTGGCCTGCAGAGACGCCCCCGATCCCATTGTGCCACAGTGGGAACTCCTGCTTTGTTTCTGTTTTTGTTTTTGCCATCCTCATGGCATATGGAAGTTCCTGGGTCAGGGATTCAACCCTTGCCACAGATGTAACCAGAGCCACAGCAGTGACAGTGCTGGATCCTTAACCTGCTGAGCCACGAGGGAACTCCTGGAAGGATGGTTTGTCATTCCGCCAGCTTATATTTGGTGTCAGTGATTCATCTTAAATGACTTTTTCTTTCAGAGGTTTCTAAAATATTGCTGCTTGGGAGTTCCCGTCGTGGCGCAGTGGTTAACGAATCCGACTAGGAACCATGAGGTTGCGGGTTCGATCCCTGCCCTTGCTCAGTGGGTTAACGATCCGGCATTGCCGTGAGCTGTGGTGTAGGTTGCAGACGCGGCTCGGATCCTGCGTTGCTGTGGCTGCGGCTCAGGCCAGTGGCCACAGCTCCGATTAGACCCTTAGCCTGGGAACCTCCACATGCCAGCGGGTGCGGCCATAAACCCGCGGCCATAAAATGACAAAAAAGGCAAAAAAAAAAAAAATATTGCTGCTTTTTGGAAAAACCTTTCTAAGTATAAGATGGTAGCTTTTTTTTTTTTAAATGTTGACTTACTCCTGTTTTTGCTTTTTGCTTTTTTTTTTTTTAAGCAAGGAAGGTAATAAATGGATAAAAACTACTTGAAGGTGTGAAACGAATCTCCTGGTCAGATTACTAATTTTAACAAATGAGTATATGAAATTTCTTCTTGGAATAAATGTAGTTCAGTTTTACCTTTTCTACATTTCTTCCCTGTCTTGTGATTCTCGTGATTCTAATGCATATGAAATTTGCAAGAACTGAGTTCATTCTAAGTAATAATTTTTTACCCTATTTTTGTGGGGAAGCTCCCACGTAATGAACTTTTTTTTTTTTTTCTCTAAAGGCCGCACCCATGGCATATGGAGGTTCCCAGGCTAGGGGTCAAATCGGAGCTGTAGCTGCCGGCCTACACTGCAGCCATAGCAATGCAGGATCCGAGCTGCGTCAGCAGCTTACACCACAGCTCACGGCAACATCAGATCCCCAACCCACTGAGTGAGGCCAGGGATTGAACCTGCAACCTCATGGTTCCTAGTCGGATTCATTTCCGCTGCACCATAACAGGAACTTCATGAACCATTTTTTAGAAGAAAAGACAAATTTGGAAGGATGCGTTTCCATTAAATGTGCACTATGAAGGATTACCTAAAATAAATCTTGGCTTCGGCATCTGAATTTTTTCCCCTTTTCTTTCTCCTACCCTGAAGTCAGATGGTATTTTACTTATTAATAGCCAGCATTCAGTAAGAGAAACACGTGCACACCTTCTTTTAATAGGGCAGTGTGAAATGTGCATTCTAGGTCATTGCTGTGTTTCGATTGTGAACATAAATTGAGGCCTGAGGAGCATTTGACACACTTAGCATTTGGTTATAGAGAGCTTAACTGAAGAAGTGTTGAGACTACTGTAGAAAGCAGGGGTCCTGGTTCAACAAGCCACAAGCATATATAAAATGAACATGTCTTTCCATTGCCTTAAATTTTTTTCTTTTTTTGCTTTTTAGGGCTGCACCAGGGGCATATGGATGTTCCCAGGTAGGGGTTAAATCAGAGCTGCAGCCACCGGCCTACACCAGAGCCATAGCAATGCCAGATTGGAGCCACGTCTGCCACCTACACCACAGCTCATGTCAATGACTGATCCCGACCCACTGTGCGAGGCCAGGGATCGAACCCGCATCCTCACTGATACCAGTCAGATTCGTTTCCACTGAGCCATAGCAGGAGCTCCTTGTTTTGCTTGTTTGTTCTTAGTTGCCTTAGAATTAGCCAGGACGCTCTCTGACATCGGTTTCTTTTCTTTTCCTTTTTTTCCCCCCTCTTTTTAGGGCCACACTTATGATATGTGGAAGTTCCCGGGCTACGGTTCAAATTGTAGCCGCAGGCCTACACCACAGCCACAGCAACACTGGATCCGTAACCCACTGAGCAAGGCCGGGGATTGAACCCACATCCTCATGGATACTGGTTGGGTTCTAAACCCAATGAGCCACAGTGGGAACCCCTGACATCTGTTTCTTAAAGCTAGCTGGCCATCAGCCTACAAATATTTTGAGGATGTACCGTATATGAAGCGTCATGCAGGGTGCTGGGCCTGCGCAGAGAGGGGAGCATGATGCTGCCCTCAAGCATACACGGCTTTAGTTGTAGGACCTGGTTCCCGGATGCTTTGACACTCACTTAAGGCTGTTTGTCTGACGTTTGGTATTTTTACATATTAAAATAAAGGAACTTAAGGAAAATTTATTTACCACCTTCACATTTAACGGATTTCTCCTTTAGTTGTTTTAACTGTTTCCTTTCATCTCAGTTGCCTGCATCCTTTGCTGCTCCCAGTCTTGGTGCTAATTTATCAGTTCTTGTCAGCCCTCCTGTTAGATACTGTGGGCAGGAACCCTTTGTTATGTCTTTGTCGCCATTTTAGTGTTAATCATTTCTTATATAGCAGTGCTATATTTTTATGTAATTAAATCTGTAGTTCTTTTTCTTGATTTATCTTTTTCTAAAAAATTTGATCGCTAATTAGTTCATTTTCTTCTTTATAAATTTTTTTAATTTTTTTTTTTTTTTTTGGCCACCCCCACAGCATGTGGAAGTTCCCAGACCAGGGATCGAACCTGCATCACAGCAGCAACCTGAGCCACAGCAGTGACAATGCTTGATCCTTAACCTGCTGTGTCACATGGGAACACTGTCTTTTTTTTTTTTTCCCCAGGGCCACACCTGTGGCATATGGAGGTTCCCAAGCTAGGGGTTGAATTGGAGCTGCAGTTGCCGGCCTACACCACAGCCACAGCAATGCCAGATCCTTAACCCACTGAGCGAGGCCTGGGATCAAACCTGTGTCCTCATGGATCCTAGTCTCATTCGTTTCTGCTGCACCATAGCAGAAACTCCTGGAATACCCTTTTTTTGAATTTTCAAATTAATTAGCACTTTATGCTACCTGGATTTACTTGGCTTAAATACAGATCACAGCAGATTTCCCTCCCTTCTTATTGGCTAATCAGACTATAATCCTTCCTTTATCCCTCAATTTGATGATATCTGCTTTATCACAAAATATTTTCTTACATGTAATTTGGTCTATTTCTGTGTTTTGGTCTAGATTCCTCTTTTTGTATGAGTAAATATAATTTCATTTCTTGCTTTATAAGTAATTACCTGGTGTAGTGTGGGATCCGCTTCCTCTAGTTCTTGTGTTTTATATCCATTCTTTTATATCCATTCACGTATTTGGCTAAATTTTGGTTGGAATTTTATTAAATGTTTAGATTTGACTTAGTGGTAATTGACAGATTCATAACTGTAGCTTCCCTTTCTCGGATCACAGCATGATTATTCATTTATTCAAACCTTCCTTTCAGTTTTCTATAATAGGCCTTACACATCCCTCATTTATGGTTAATCCTTTCAAAGGGCTGAGTGGTTAACTGTGAGCCGGCAGTCTGTGTATGGTTCAGAGTCCCGGGGAAGCCGTCTCTTGTACTTCTCCACTCTTCCCTGGCCGCGAGCCTGGTCCTCTTGGAGCATTTCCACCTTTTGATCTTGGCAGACAGGCTTTCTCTTCTTTGGCCTGTAGAAAATCTGACTGCCTCACTATTTGCAGTGAAAATGTGTTCTGGTAAAATACTATATTCTGCTGTGATTCAGTGACTTTTTTAAAGGAGAAAATTTGCAATAAATTTTGATCCTGTTTTTCATTTGACCTTCAAAAAGGGTGCAGGGCCGCCTGAGGTGGGGAGAGCAGAGGCCTGGGAGCTGGCAGGGTCTGGTCCCTAGCCTCGATCTGTCCCTAGCAGGGTTAGTAAACTTGAACACAACATTTAACTTTTCTATGTTTGAGTTTGTCTGTGTAAAATTGGAGAGGGCAGAGGTAAGGATAAATGCTTGCTTTTCAAGTCCACATCACTTGTGAAGTCTGTTGTGTGCGAACGAAGTCATACTCTGAAAACCTTGGTAGTTTAACAGGAAAGCCATTTGCCGAAAGCACCAGAAGTAAGTACTATGTCTGTTTTCTAAAAGCGTCCTCACCAGGTATCATGTCCCTCGAATGACCAGGCAGACGCAGGCCTTCCTCTTTTCCTTTCCCTCGAGCGTTCCGAACCTGCTTCTCTTTGTGTAGCTGGCCTTCCATATCCATGGCTTCTGCAGCTGTGGATTCAGCCAACCTGGGACCAAACATTAGGAAAAAAAATTCCGGAAAGTTCCAGAAAGCCAAAATTGCATTTATCGAGCACCTGGCAACTACTTACACAGCATTATGTTATATTTACAGCTGTTTACTTAGTATTTCCCCTGTATTAGATGTTATAAGTAATCTAGAGATAATTTAAAGTAAACCAGAGGATGTGTGTAGATTATATGCAAATGCTGTGCGGTTTCGTGGAAGGGACTTGATCATCCATGGATTTCCGTATTGGGCGGGGTTGGGGGGGTGACTTCTGGAACCAATTCCCTGTGGATACCAAGGCATGGCTGTGCTTCACGGGGTTCTCACTGTGGACCTGACTGCATCTCTGTCCCACCAGAATTGAAGCTGGTTTGTTCAGATCCTATTCATTGAGTGCCTTGAGGCCAAGGTTTTGTCTTCTTCATTTTTTTTTTTTTGTCTTTTGTCTTTTTAGGGCTGCACCTGCGGCATGTGGAGGTTCCCAGGCTAGGGGTCAAATTGGAGCTACAGCTGCCGGCCTACGCCAGAGCTATAGCAACGCAGGATCCAAGCCGTGTCTGTGACCTACACCACAGCACACGGCAATGTCGGATCCTTAACCCACTGAGCGAGGCCAGGGATCGAACCTGCGTCCTCATGGATATTAGTTAGATTCGTTTCCGCTGCGCCACAATGGGAACTCCTGTAATGTGTTTTTTAAATAGGAATTTATTAGAGGAAAAAGTAATTCCAATGTAGGGTCCTTTCACTCCACCAGGTGGCGTCTGGTGGTGCTCTGATTCGCGGGTAGAATTGAGTCAGGCGCAGAAAAACGCCCTCCTTCGTATCCTTCTTCATGAATAAAGCTCTTGGGGAGCATTTTTCTGTTAGATTGTGAAATTTTGTACATCAAGAAGTCTGAAGAGTAGGATTTTCTTACTATGTAAATGACACTTTTAAAGGCACTGAACAGACAGGATGGCTTCTTAGGCCAGGTTGACTCTGAGACTGCTTTATTTTCTCAGGTTCCTGAGTCTAACTCTTGGGCTTTTGGATCAGGCATTGGGTTTAACAGTTCTCTGAATGAAACAGGTTATAGATCACTTGGTTTTCTCAGATAATTGGATTTGTTGTCACTATATTCAGTCAGGGAAATCTTTTTCTTTTTCTTTTTTTTTTTGCCTTTTCTAGGGCCACACTCGTGGCATATGGAGGTTCCCAGGCTAGGGGTCTAATCGGAGCTGTAGCCGCCAACTGACGCCACAGCCACAGCAACGCAGGATCCGAGCGGCGTCTGCAGTCTACACCACAGCTCACGGCAATGCCGGGTCCTTAACCCACTGGGCAAGGCCAGGGATCGAACCCGCAACCTCATGGTTCCAAGTCGGATTCGTTAACCACTGAGCCACGATGGGAACTCCAGGGAAATCTTTTTCTAACTCATTGCCTGTGTTCTGAGGCCCTCTGGGCACCACTTAGTACACATTAGAATAAACACCTTAGAAATTCCATGCTTTTTGTTTGCATACCTAAAACTGATCTTTCTGATGATGTTATTTTTGGCAAGGATGTGATCATATTTCATGGAATGCTTTTATTACCGTTATGACATCTGTTAAGCCTCGTAAGTGCTGCTAGATGAGAACTAAGGCCCAAACAAGACATTCCTGCACTTTTGAGTTAGATTCAGAAGCGTGGCTTATCAGTTCAGTAAACATTTTGGGATCCGCCGTGTGCTACAGCTGTAAGGATGAGTGAAACTCATTCCTCGCCATCGGTAGTGCCACTAGCCAGTGTGCTCAACAGGTGGGCCTGCCCACGGTGTGAATGCAGTGACATGTCTGCGACAGGCGTCATTCAAGCATGAAGTGGGGGGAGTGTTGAGATCAAGTCAGGGAAGACTAGAGGTGGGGAGGGTTTCCCAGGAGAGCGAGCGCTCAGCCTTCAGTCAGGTGTGCCGTGGGTGGAGGGGGCTGAGAAAAGCCGAAGGTGTGCGGGAACCAAATTGAATGGTCGCTTATAGATATTTGATTCCATCTTCACTTTCGATTGTTTGGGGATATTTTCTACCTTTTTAAAGTTGTCCTGTTTAGGAATGTGTACGTGTGCGTGTGGATCTTTTTATCCTATTTCTTCAGGGTTTTAGTGTTCTTTTGGTGTTTTGCTTTGTTTGGGGTCTTTTGAATCTGAAATAAGACTCCTAGACAGGAGTTCCCGTTGTGGCGCAGCAGAAATAAATCCGACTACAAACCATGAGGTTGTGGGTTCAATCCTTGGCCTCGTTCAGTGGGTTAAGGATCTGGCGTTGCCGTGAGCTGTGGTGTAGGTTGCAGACGCGGCTTGGATCCCGCGTTGCAGTGGCTGTGATGTAGGCTGGTGCCTACAGCTCCTACTGGACCCATAACCTGGGAAACCTCCATATGCCGCCGGTGCAGCCCTAAAAAAAAAAGACTCCTAGACAAGGAACCAAAAACATTAAGATCTTGAAAACCTCTCAGGGATCACCTGTAGTAAGTCACAAGCTTTTAGTAAAGCAACTCAGTGCAGACAAACCCAGTTCTGGTCTCCACTTAACTGCTTTCTGTGTAACGTTGAGTGTGATCAGCTGATACTGGACTGAGCACTTTGCCTGGATGATCCAGTCTTCACGACCACTCTTTGAAGTAGGAAATGTTATCATCTCAGTGTTCCTACCTCAGGTGACGAAGACTCCAGGTCACTGTGGTAGGCAGAACAGTGGCTCCCCAAAGGCCCCCATTCTAAACCCCAGGACCTGTGAGCCTGCCACGTTACATGGCAAGAGTAAAATGAGTTTGCAAATGGAATCAGGTTGCTTGGTCTGTTGGCCTTGAGAAAGCGAGATTATCCTGGATTATCTGAGTGAGCCCAGCGTGATCAGAATGATTCTTAAAAGCGTAATCGAGAGGCAAAGAACAGTGTTAGAGTGATGCGGTGTGAGAAGGACTTGTTCAGCCATCACTGGCTTTGAAGATGGAAGGGGCCAGAAGCCAAGGGATGCAGTAGCCTCTAGAAGGCAGGAAAGGCGAGGAAAGATGTTGTCCTCAAGAGCCTCCAGAAGGAACATTCCCTGCTGACACCTTGATTTTAGCCCAGTGAGGCCCATTTTGAACTTCAGCATCTAGAACAGTAAGACAAATTTATTTCTTCAGCTACTAAGTTTGTGGTACTTTGTTACAGCAGAAATAGCAACCTGATGCAGTCAGGTTCCAGTAAGTGTGAGCTAGGGACCCAGGACCCCATTGCTCTAGCTGCCTCCGCTCTCCTGGGATGGGGCAGGGGGCCCAGGGCCGTGATTGCCCACGATACTGCTTAAAATGCAATGCCTTGCCCTGGTTAGTATCTGCCTTCCTGCTTTTTCAATGCCCAGCTGAAGGCCTGTGGGATTTATAACTATGGCCCAGCCAGCGTGATGGAGACCTCAAATAGAGATTTCCACCCTCAGGCTCCCTTCTTGGAACTCCTGTTACGCTAGTTGACTGTGTACTCAGCAGCTACCATTGTTTTCGAAGTTTCCCTTAGACTTTGTAGTCTCTTCCTAACAAGAAATCAGCAGGGACCGACTCTCCTAATCAGTCATGTTAGTGGCAGGTGCCCTGTGTGATCAGAGCTCACCCAAGTTGGTCTTCAGGTTTCCATCTGCAAGGTAAGGGAGCTTTTTGCCCTGTTTGCCTCCAAAGGAAGCTTCAGCTTGAAAATATATTGGCCCTTGGCCTGTTTTTTAGGCCTGGGAGCTAAGAATTGCTTTTGTATTTGTAAAGCGTTGTTTAAAAAAAGAAAGAACATATGACACCTGTGCTAGGCCCTGAGAGCAGCATAAAAGGGGATGGAGGAAGGATTTCTGAGCAGATACGTTTCTTTTGTGAAGTCTTTCCTTCCCTGAGGCTATTAAAAAAAGAAGAAAAGAAATTTATTTGAAATACATGCAAGAGAAGTATGGAATTGATTATTTTAATATTATACTGTGGTTAAATGAGACCAGGGTGTGAGGGTGTTTAGTTTACTGTCATGTTAGTATATAGGACAGTGCATATTTAGCTATGTAGTTTATATTCCACTAGAATAATGTATTTGGAACTACATTTTTTTTCCCTTCATCTCTAGCTCACAAGAAAGAAAAAAAATCATGGCTAAGGATAGTTCCATGTTTATTTAGAGTTTAGCAGTGTTTTGGCAAGCACCAGAATTTGCATATTGTATCTTTGGTGCCCAAATGCCAGATGTTTTTCTAGATAATTGCTTTGTGCTTTATATTAAGAATTTTGAAAATATACAAATCTCAAAGTCACATTCCGGGAAAAAAATGTAAGCAACAGCTACAGTTCATACTTCGAAAATAAACATTTCTGTAATCCATTGCATTTCTTTGAAGAGTTTTTCATTTTGATGCGTGCGTTTAGCACTGGAAATGTGTGAGGTCATCCTCTAGCGAATGACTGTGAATCACCATCAGTGCCGGGGAACACTGGGGGGGCTGTCGTTATCCCTGTGTATATAATCCTATTGCTTTCTTTTTTCTTCTTCATCTAAAACCTTGGGAGGAAGAATGGGAAAGTGGAAGTTAATAAAAATGGCAGGGAGTTCCTGTCATGGCACAGTGGTTGACGAATCCGACTAGGAACTGTGAGGTTGCGGGTTCGATCCCTGGCCTTGCTCAGCGGGTTAACGATCTGGCGTTGCTGTGAGCTGTGGTGTAGGTTGCAGATGCGGCTTGGATCTGACGTTGCTGTGGCTGTGGCGTAGGCTGGCAGCCACAGCTCCGGTTAGACCCCTAGCCTGGGAACCTCCATATGCTGCAGGTGTGGCCCTAAAAAAAGCCAAAAACAAAAAACAACAACAACAAAATAAAATAAAAATGGCAGAGTATAAAGTAAAATGAGACTTGTTTCTGGGATGGAAGGTACCAAAGTACAGATTTACCTTTTGGGTTTTTGTTCTGTTTTTTTGCTTTTTAGGGCTGCACCAGCAGCGTATGCAGGTTCCCAGGCTAGGGGTCTAACCGGAGCTGTAGCTACTGGCCTACGCCACAGCTCACAGCAATACCGGATCCTTAATCCACTGAGAAAGGCCAGGGAGAGAACCTGCGTCCTCGTGGATGCTAGTCAGATGCATTTCCGCTGAGCCACTGTGAGAACTCCCAGGTTTGCCTTTTGAATGTCACTACTGCCCAGAGTAAGGAAGTGAGAGAAATTTTCCCCAGGAGTCACTTAGCTATGCTGATTAAAAAGCTATGTGATTTAATCCAGTGGTATCTAGTTTTGAAGTATATATATCATGATATATTTGTTAGCAGTTCTCTTTATCAGTATTTTTTTTTTTTTTTTTTGTCTTTTTGCCTTTTTATGTAGAGCCGCACCCGCGGCATATGGAGGTTCCCAGGCTAGGGGTCTAACAGGAGCTGTAGCTGCCGGCCTACACCACAGTCACAGCAACATGGGATCCGAGCCGCGTCTGCAACCTTCACCACAGCTCACGGCAGCGCCGGATCCTTAACCCATTGAGCAAGGCCAGGGATCGAACCTGCAACCTCATGGTTCTTAGTCGGATTCGTTAACCATTGAGCCATGAAGGGAACTCCATCTTTATCAGTATTTTTCTTGACCCGATACTCCGTTTTGCTCTGTGATCCCTGAGAGATTTGCTCACACAGAAGCTCCTAGGGAGCAGAGGGCCGGCCCTGATGTGAACATTCCCGCGTAGCTCGGCACTGGCACTCCTGTTCATTCTTTGTGTGTCCTCAGGAACCGTGTTGCAGAACAGCACGTGCTGTTTACCCCAGGCCTCTGAGACAGTGGATTTCAGAAGCTCAGCAGTTTATAGCTAGAGTCACAAGGACAGGGTGGGACACAGTCCTAAAAGCAATCATTCTCTGCTATTGGGGGGCTTTCAAAACAAAAAATTGAAGAAATGTCATCTTCTGTATCCTTCCCAGATAACTGTCCAGTATTGACTGACTGTTTTAGCCTAATATTCCTGAGTTGCATGAATCTTGCTTTTTCATCATTGCCACAGTGCAGTAGAGCTGTAACAGGAACCGTGTAGGTATTTTAAAATTTCCTGGTGGCTACACTAAAATTTAAGGAGTTATAGGGAAATTTAATTTGAGATTTTTTTTTTTGGCCACACCCACGGCCTATGGAGGTTCCCAGGCTGGGGGGTCCAATTGGAGCTGTAGCCCCTGGCCTACACCACAGCCACAGCAATGCCAGATCTGAGCCTTGTCTGCGACCTACAGCCCATGGCAAACCCGGATCCTTAACCCACTGAGCTGAGCTAGGGATGGACAGTAGTTGGGTTCATTACTGCTGAGCCACAATGGGAACTCCTAATTTGAGATATTTTACTTTTTTTTTATTGAACCAAGCCTTTTGTACTTTACAGCACATCTCAATTCAGATGCTAAATTTTCGCTGGAAATACTTGACCTGTATTTATTCATTTTTGAACTTTTTAAAATTACTTAATGAATTTTATTACCTATATAGGTGTACAACAGTCATAACAACCAGATTTTATAGCGTTTCCATCCCAAACCCTCAGTGCATCCCCCCACCCCTCAACCTGACTCATTTGGAACCCATAAGTTTAAAGTCTGTGACTCAGAATCTGTTCTGTGAAGTTCATTGTGTCCTTTTTTTAGATTCCAAATGTAAGTGATAGCATTTGATGTTGGTGTCTCATTGTCTGACTGACTTTACTTAGCATGATAATTTCTAGGTCCATCCATGTTGCTGTAAATGCCATTATTTCTTTCCTTTTTGACCCGTATTTAGATTCCATAAAATTTTCAGTCGAAAAAAGTGATTTACTTACCAAATACTGTGTTAAGTTGTTTTGTTTGTTTTTATGGTATTATAGTTGACTTACAATGTTATATTACTTTCAGGTTACATACCCATGTTTTAAACATGCTTAAATGTTTTCCAGTAAATGAGTTATCACTTATAAATTAATTAAAATCAAATAAAGTTAAAAATTTAGTCTCTCAATTGTTCATATTTCAAGTGTTCACACACGGTTAGTGGCTACCACATCGGATGGTGCAGCTCAGGACCTGGGCCTCATTATTCAAAAAAAGCAATTGTTTTCTGAGATACTGAGTCTCCTGCAGGCATATCCTTGAGTTAATGCTTCAGAGTGTGCTCCTGGTAGCTCTTAGTTGGTGAGTGTGAATTGTGTGGCTTTGCTTCTGGCAAGAATCTTCATTATTAATTTAGTTTAATTTTATTTTTTCGTTATTTTAAAACACAAAAAAATCTATTAGTGGTAAATCTGAAGAAAAAAATATGTGTGTAATGTAATTGCTTTGTTGTACACCTGAAACTAAAATGGTACAACAGCTATACTTGAGTGGTAAATGGTACAACAGCTATACTTGAATGGTAAATCAGCTATACTTGAGTAAAAAGAAAACAAAAATGTGTTCTCTCTTGTCAACAGAAGAAACCAGTTATTATTCTTTCTGGAATGTTTGAGGATTTTAATAGCTTGTCTCGCTGAGGTCTCACCTTGAATATATAGTGCTTTACCTTAATACTGACCTGAAGTTTTAATATTAAAAGTGGAATTTAAGGCAGTGGTTAAAAGCAAAATAAAGTAGTCTGATATTAAAACATTGTGCAGAAAGCCAAAACCAAAAAACCGTGATGCAAACCAGAAAGATCACATGTGAGCCAGATGAATCTGAATGGAAACCAGATGGAATTTCAGCTCTTCGCTTCCCCATGTGTCCTTGGTGGTGGCCCCAAGATAAATGGTGACAGTGGTGTGTGGAAGGCACGGAAAGGGCAATGGAAGTTCCACCTGTGCGGTGTGGGGAGCTGGGGTGGAACATTCTTTAGTGGCAGAAAATAATCCCAGCCTCATAAAAGATAGTCAGGGGTCAATCTGCAGTAAGTGCTAAAAGTAACAGGATTTAATGGAACAGAGCAAGGCTGCGTGTTTCTCGAAGCACACAAACTGAATGGGTGTGATAGTGTTGGTTTCCGCTCACCCCGTGCCTTGATGGGGTGGGATGGAGGGTTCATGATGCATGGGCCTGGGTGGTGCCTGTGTGCTCAGTGGGTTGCCGTGTAGCTGAGGGACACAGGGCCAAGGACTCAGCACCTTTTTAGCAGGCAGCAGACAAGCCAATCTTCGTGCCATGGTCGCCTTGACCTACTTAGTGTCTGTGTGACAAGCTGCAGAAACTGCTCAGTAACCCCTGCTTTCATCCAGATGTCCTTTCAGGATCTTGTTTCATCTTGTATTGGTCTTCCTCGTGGGTTTTCTTTTCCTTTTTTTTTTTTTTGTCTTTTGCCTTATCTAGGGCCACACCAGCGGCACATGGAGGTTCCCAGGCTAGGGGTCTAACAGGAGCTATAGCTGCCGGCCTTCGCTATAGCCACAGCAACACAGGATCCAAGCCGCGTCTGCAACCTACACCACAGCTCACGGCAACACCGGATCCTTAACCCACTGAGCAAGGCCAGGGATGGAACCCGCAACCTCATGGTTCCCAGTTGGATTCGTTAACCACTGAGCCACGACGGGAACTTCTGCACTGGTCTTTCTGACACCTTGCGCTGGATGGTTAATAGAGACTATAAACTGGCCAGTTGCCTGGCCAATAGACCTTATTGAGTTTATTACTATTATTAAATTGTTATTATAATTATCATTAATTGAACAGAATCATGCCATTGTTGGACCGTTGGTGGGGGAGGGGAGAGCATTATTCTGAATTTATGTTTGAATTATTCGACACATTCAAAGTCCTTAATTAAAATATTGACGCTTCACTAATTTTAGGACAAAGTTACTCATTTTATAATGACAAAGACCTCTATTGTAGAAAGCCCTGGAGCCCTGCTCATCGGGCAGTGTTCTGGATGTGAAAATGAGAAGTGTTATTTTCTTGCGTCATTCTTAAACTGTAAACTTCCTCTGCTAATTCAAGTACTCCTTGTACACACAAGATGACAAATTTAAACTGCTTCTTCCAGCAAGGTTTCCATTAGATGCAGGAACTTTTAAAATGTGGGGGTTTTGTAAATTTCTCCTTGTGAAAAATAAAGTTCTGAAATTGTAGTATGTTTGGGCATGTTAGACTCTTTCTGTGCAGGCGGGCTGTCCATTCTTATTAAAGCTGTTAAACAGGTTTTTGAATGGCCCCTTTCACCTTTTGAGTCTGGCTGTCATTACTTATTCCTCTCCTCCAGTAAATCACATTGGTCACTTTGGCGGACTCTCAAGTGAGTTTTCTACTGGCTGTTTTTCCTTCACTTCTCTTTTTATCTGTGGCTGTCTACCCGGCCCAGGGGAGCAGTGGCTCTGGTTCCACCAATTCATATCATCTCTTGGGTCCTGCTTTTCTTCTCCCAGCTTTGGGATCTGAATTGACATGTTAGGCCACTTTTCTTTAAAATTTAAATTTTGAACTAACTTTACTTGCAGAAAAGTTACAGAAGTAGAACAGAGTTCCCTAAGCCCCACCTTCACCTAGCTTCCCCCAGTGTTAACATATTATTTAGACATTTGTCATGATGCTTTTGTCAAAACTAAGAAATTAACATTAGTACAGTACTATTAACTAAACTGCAGGCCTTATTTGAATTTTGCCAGTGTTTTCACGAACGTCTGTTTTCTGTTCCAGGATCCTGCCTGGGATCCCACATCATATTTAATTATTTTTTTTCCCCCTTTGGTCTTTTCCTGTGACAGTCCCTCTTTTCTTGTCTTTCAAGACATTGACACTTTAGAGAAGTACTGGTTGTGGTATATTTTGTTGTTCACATCCTTTGGGCTTTGGCCATTAGGCACCTGTGTCCTTTGAACAAATCTCCCCTTGCTTTTACGAGGATGTCTTTACTTCGGACACAAGGTGTTGTAGGCTCGTCTTGGGCTTCCTTTTGCCCCAGCTCTGGGATCAGCCTCTTATCCAAAGAGCTGTGGTTTCTTCTGGCTGCACCCCGGGCAAGTGAAAGTTCCCTGGCCAGGGATCACATGGTTTCCTTTATTGAAGAATGGCATTTAGAAACCCACATCTGGGAGTTCCCGTCGTGGCGCAGCGGAAACGAACCCAACTAGTAACCATGAGGGGCGGGTTCCATCCCTGGCCTTGCTCAGTGGGTTAAGGATCAGTGTTGCCATGAGCTGTGGTGTAGTTCGCAGACGCGGATTGGATCCAGCGTGGCTGTGGTGTAGGCTGGCAGCTACAGCACCAATTTGACTCCTAGCCCGGGAACCTCCATATGCAATGGATGCAGCCCTAAAAGGCAAAAAAAATAGGAAAAAAAAGGGAAGCCCAAATTTGGGTGCAAGAGACGCTCTTTGGTCGCAGGTGTCATGACTTGAGGCCCTTTCAGCAGACGGAGCTAGGACGCGTATGTGTGTGTACCCACATGTCTGCACGCCTTTGCAGTTCTGTACCTGTTACCTGTCTTCAGTTTATACTGATTCTCTCTGATCCCAGTCTAACGCCGCCGAGGTCCCTTTAAGCCTTCTCCTCTTCTTACATAACTTCTTCCTCCTGCTCTGAGAAGCCCGGCTCTCGTTGTCAGGTTTTACAGTATCCAGTCAGGAGGCTGTTGGTGGGTCTGTTCTGGGCACAGTTACGGTAATTTGTGAGTGCTTGTGTTCCGCCGTGGAGCCCCACGCGGGTTGGTCGGCGTAATGACTTTGGTGTCCGGGTGTGTGAAGCTTTGCTGTGGCGCTGCGTCTGCTACCCGGAAGGAAGAGGGGTGGCCTGCTTTACCCTTGTTTTCCGCTTCCTTCCCTGCCCCCACTCTGCCCCCCCACCGACTCCCCACCAAGTAACCCCTTTCTGTCATTTCTGGTTTATTCTTCCTGTGTTTCTTTGGTTCTGTCCCATTTAAAACTCGTCCAGGTGGTGTTAGATTGTCCAGCCTGGCTCTGGAGGACACGGTGACCCCTACCCCATCCTTAGCAGCCACCCTCCGAGAGGAAGAGGCTGCCCTGCTGGAAGGTGGGGCTTGCGCGAGCAGGCTAGAAACCTGTGTGTGTATTAGTACCTGCGTATTTTAGCTGCCTAGGCATCACTCGGTACCATTTCAAGTTTACCTATTACTGTGTAACGTCTACTAATAAGGCAGAAAGTGGAGAGGGAAGAGTGTACCGTTTCCTACACCGTCTTATCCACCCTCCTGTAATGCTGGACATTCTAGTCCGTTTTTAATCACACAGATACCACAGGAACTACATTCCTTGGGGGGGAAAGAAAACTTCACACATAAGGATAAAGCCCCCTTTGATCTCCACCCCCGAACATAAAACTGTTTTTATTACCCTTTCAGATTCTGTATACATTTCTAAACATGTGTGCCTGTAGGGAAAAACATTTTATAAGCATGAGGTTCTTTTCCACCCAAAAGACCTTAAGTTTGCTCTGCTTGCTTTTTTACTCACAACTGTCTTAGAAAACCTGTTCATGTTGTATAGCTAGCCCTTCCCCACTGCCTCTAACGTCTGCAGGGTATTTCTCGGTGACTGACTTCGTGTGTGGACACTGAGAAGTGGACTCGTGGGGCTGGAGACTGCGTCTGTTTCACTGTCATCAGTATAACAAATTGCTCTCCCAGGTAGCTGCCATTTTGCCTTTTACACCAACATTGCATCAGATACCCATTTCTCTACTGCTTATCAATAGTTGATATTTCCTGTGTCTCGAGTTTGGGGCATTTTGAGGTGAAAAGTGACATTGTAATTTGCTTTCCTCTGAAATAGGTTGAGTGTGTTAGCCTTTTACATTTCCTTCTCTGTGGAAATGCTTTCTTTTTCTTACTAATTTATATGAGTTCCTTGTATATGCTAGACTAATACTTAACTAATATTTATTGATGGAGAGATCAATACACGTATACCCAGGCACTGCTGTCAGTGCTGGCGTAACAGCAATGAACAAGGTGTCTAATTTCACAGAGCTCACGAGGAAGCTGGACCAAAGAAAATCGAAGTATATCAGTAAGACTGTGTAAATGTTAATAACTGCTATCAAACAAGAGAGTAGTTGTAGGGAGGGGGCCTGAGTGGGCGGGAGCCCCGTTTTCCGCTTACAGACTATCCTGAGGCAGGTGGTCAGGGCAAGCGCTCACTTTCAGAGGAGCTGGGGTCGGAGCCTGGGTCTGAGTGAGAGGGAACTGGCCATGGAAGCATCCAGACGCAGAACAGCATGTGCCTGGGCCCTGAGGCGGGGCTGGTGGGCGGGGGCCGTGGACGGGCACAGCCTGGGCGGTTGTCAGAGCAGACGGGAGGTCTGCTTCGGAGCTGGTTTCTTCAGCTCCTCCTCTTCTGTCCAGGCGAAGTGACCAAAAAGAGCTTTGCTCCGGGGAACTTGTGCCTCACAATTTGGTCTTTGGGTTTTGTGGTTGTTTGAAGGCATAGGCCTTTTCTTTTTAATAAAGGACAATTTTCTGTTTCAGATTACCTAGGAACAGTACGATTTGGGGTTATCACAAATAAACATCTTGCGAAACTGGTATCCTTAGTACACTCTGGAAGTGTGTATTTACATAGACATTTCAACACATCACTTGTAAGTATTTTGAAATCACGTTTATATTAGCGCAGTGGTTCTTAATCTTGCTTAGGTCACGGCCTTCTTTGAGAACTGGATAAAATCTCTCGGGGCGCCCTCTCTAGAAGAATGCACATGATTTTATATGCAAACTGAGGGTCCCTGCAACCCCACTCTGGAGCCCATGTCGCCACTTAAGAACCCATGCGTTAGAGCGCTCTTTAATTTAACATCTAGAAAAGTCTGTGTTTATAGTCTTAGAATTTGGCACAGCCTTGTTAGTTTTCCTTCTTGGATGAAATTGCAGAATTATTCTGTTGGAGAAGCGTTCCTCTGGGCCCACGTTCTCCAGGGTTAAGCTTGCGTGGGGCGATGTTCTTTGTTCACTTGTTCCCTTTATCAAGAGGAGTGATGTGACATGCTTCTCCTTTAGCTGATGTGGGGGGTTTTGAAGTTTCTCGTGAAGTCACAGTGAGACGTTGATGGCTTCCCAGCCCAGAGAGGCTCGGTTTTCCATTGTTGTCTTTGTTCCTTGATTTTATTTGCTTTCTGGTGGACTAAGCACCACTCAGCTGTTCCTGAGCCTTTGGCCTCTATCCTGCGTGCTCCTGTGCTTCTGCTCTGTTTATTGCCACTTCCTCGGTCCCAGCACTGAGAGTTTGTTTTGCCTCTGACTTCATTGACGGTGTCAGTGACTTACTTTCAGGTCAAGTGAAGAGCAGTGTCCCTGTCCCCAGCGTGCCTGGCCCTTTAAACCCAAGCTCCCCTCCAATCAGCATGCAGGTCTCCTGCCTGCAGAGGCCGAGCTCGGTTGCCTGTCTCCCTGGCGTCTACATATCTAGTAGCCCAGATGGCTTTCCTTCTCACGGTTTGTGTTCCAGAAATCAAATGTATTTTTGTGTTTTCCAAATAGAAATGTTTTTTTATGATGATTGAGTATGTTTTTTTCAACTCCCACCATCCCGCTTTCGGCCTCACTGCTCTGATGGTTTCTCCCGCCGCGCACCCACTCTCCTTGTGAGCTTCTTGTGACTTCATCTGCTTTTGCTGTCTGTCATTTTCTTTCATCCTTTTTTTTTTTTTTTAATAGCATGCTGTACCACCACCGTGTGTCATGCTCATGTATGGTAAAGGTTACTGAGGAAGAAATTTTAAACAGAGGGAGAAAAGAGGTTAGGACTGTGAGAGCGATGTGGAAAAGATGTCGGGCTCACTGCGTCAGTTTCGTCCTTTTTAAGGCTGGTTGGTATAGCAGCAGAATTCCTTTTATCAAATGAAATATTGGAATACCAGTGTTTAAAAAAAAATAAAAGCCATGGACATCTTTGTTATGAGCCAATTTAAACCTCTGTCTTGAGCATAAAATAATCTCATTTTGTGAAACTCTCCAAAGCATTTTGGGGGGAATTATGTGAAACCCAGTGATTTATATCATTGGAATTTAAAAAATAATTTTAGGGAGTTCCTGTCGTGGCTCAGTGGTTAACAAATCAGACTAGGAACCATGAGGTTGCGGGTTCGATCCCTGGCCTTGCTCAGTGGGTTAAGGATCCATGTTGCCATGAACTGTGGGGTAGGTCGCAGATGTGGCTCAGATCCCGCGTTGCTGTGGCTGGGGTGTAGGCCGGCGGCTACAGCTCTGATTAGACCCCTAGCCTGGGAACCTCCATATGCTGCGGGTGCGGCCCTGGAAAAGACAAAAAAAAATTTTTTAAATAAATAAAAATAAAAAATAATTTTAGGTTGGCATACTTTGATAGAGAAGAACAAAGCAAAAAAATCCAGGTGTATCTCTCCATTCTGTACACGTGAAGTGTGATCCGTGGCCATGGACAAGTTCTAGGTCGCTCATGGATTTGTTCACATATTTGTGGAGTTCCTGCTCTGTGCCAGGTGTCTAGTCACTGGGGACTTAGGTGAGCAAAGCAGACAACTTCTGCCCTAAAAGAGGATCCAGGGAGACCAAGGTCAACATCGAAATGATCCTTGACTCCCGCGTTTCTGTTCCCTTGGAGCGTCCTTGAACCTTTTAAAAGACCCCGCGACATTTGGTCGGTCCCCTCACATGAGGCGGTAGGGGTCGTCGTTGCCAGCAGCAGGCAGGAGACTCCTGTGTTACAGACGAGTCTGTCTGCAGGGGAGAAGAAGGTCACACGGGATGAAAGTCACCCCGCACACCTGCTTCTGCTTTTCCCCAGCTGCTTGTGAGCAAGCACTGTGAGGAGTGGAGCCGGGGCCCAGCTGCGCGAAGCGCGGGCAGGCCCTGTGGCTGCTCTCGCCTCGTTTGCCCTACCGTCCAGGTGTGGGGTGGCGGACGGCGCCACCGGGCTTTGACTCCGCCCTGCCTTTTATCCTCTGTGCCTTTGTCCTTCCCAGGTCTTTCCCAGGGAGGCCATCGACTACACGGCAGAGAACGTCTGTAAGTGGGCCTTGGAAAACCGAGAGACGCTCCTGCGGTGGCTGCGGCCGCACGGCGGCAAGAGTCTCCTGCTGAATAACGAGCTGAAGAAAGGACCAGCACTTTTTCTATTTATACCTTTTAATCCCCTAGCCGAAAGCCATCCTCTAATCGATGAGGTAAGCGGCGTCGTGATAAAGGGCGTCTCGGGAGGCGCAGGAGAACCTCGTTAACTTGGGCTTTCCTCGTCCCACGTTCGGAGCGGTGTCCCCAGGTAGCTGAGCGGCCGCCGGGAGCCGCAGCTGCGTTTCTGTGGCCTTACGCCCTTCCCTCTAAATGGGCAGGAGAGCCCGGGCCCAGGACAGGACCCACCGTAGCCTCTCCGGCCACACTGACTGACGACCACTCAGGTCCAGGTGGGTCGGGGGGATGAGGAAGCCACACTGTGCCTCTGCGGAGAAGGCCCTGGGCGAGGGCTCTCTTCCTGTGGCAACTGATATCAGGCAAAGGGACTGATATCACGCAAGTGGTGTGGCCTCGGGGATGCCGTTGTCACAGGGGTTTGGCCAGACTGTTGGCCCTGGGCATCCTCAGCCCAGCAGCGGTGGTGGTGACCTGGGGATCCCGCACTTTTCCAAACCTTCCTTGTCTCACCAAGCAGTTTTTCAGAGACAACCGCCCCCCCAGCCTTTTCTGCCTCCTCTGGTGCATTCCCTCTCCCTGGGTGTGAGCTTATTTTTACATGGATCGTTTGGAGGCACTTAGAGGCAGTAACAATCAGCAGAGAGCGCCTGGGATTGCTAAATTGGATTTACCAGGGTTTTTTTTTTTTTTCCTTCCCTCAAGGATCTTTTAATTGGCCAAAACCAATTTCAGGCAGCCAGCGTACCAGGCCAGGCTAACCAGACGCGGCCGCTCCGGGCCCTCCCCACCAGCCTGGGGGTTCTCGCCAGGCCAGGTCCCTCCCTTCGCCGCTCAGGAGCCTCTTTGTTGAAATTGCTGGGCCTTCTGAATGGACGCTGCTGCCCCGGCTTAGAGGAGCAAAGGAGAGAAATGAAATAGCTGTGTTTCTCTTCTGAGTACGGAGGACTCGAAGCAGTAAGACTGAATTTCTTTAGAAAATCTGCGCTGCACAGCTTGGGTGGACGAAGACACTCTTTTCTCTACTGCATCAGAGCCCTTGGGGGTCTTTGTAAGGAGGATGGGCCTTTCAGCCAAGGGGTTATCTCTGTTTGCAGGTTTTTACTTCAGCTTGCAAAGCTGCCTCCTGGAGAATTCCATCTCGTCTGGCCTGAGCCTGTCGGCCCTGGGCTGGGTGGTGTGCACTCCATTTCCTCCATTCTGGGTGTCATGCGGGGGTTTAGGCATCTGGTGATGGGGACACTTGCTTCCCACCGCTTTGTTCCCAGATGGCCATCTTCCCCCATTTCCCCTAACTCCATTTTCATCTATGGCCAGGCCTTCTTTTTTGATCAAGGTTTTGCCAGAGGCTCTTTCCTCAGGGCTCATGGCATTCCTACAAGGTTCGGAGACTCCTCTAACCCCAGCCTCTGTTTGAAACTGCCAAAAATCAGGTGGTTAGCAGTTTACGGATGACTTAGCCAAGTGCAGTGTACTCCCCTGTTCATGTCAGGTCCGTTTAGCAAATGCTTGTCGCGCGCTCTGCCCAGGGAGCTGTGGGGAAGAAAGATGGAGAAGGCTCAGCCTTGGTCTCATGGTCTTGGAGGCTCATCCTCCTTATAATTTGTGGCAGAGGAAGGTCTGCCCCAGGAGGGGCTGGAAGAGAGCAGGTGCTGTCCCAGGAGGTGGGGGCCAGGCAGGAGGGAGGCAGGAGAGGCTGTGGGAGGGGCAAGTACTGGGGACAGACCTTCGGGGCGGTCAGGCTCGTAACGGCTTAAAAGAAGCTTACCGAGGGGAATAGCCTGAGCAAAGCCCCAGGGTTGGGGAGGTGCAGCTGGTTTAGATTTTAGGAAATAATATAGGTTGTATGGTCCCATAAAGGACTGATGGGAGAAGATCCAGAAAAAAAGCCTTTGGAGGAGAGGCCCTTGGGTGCTTCTTGGAGGACTTTAGGATTAATCGTAGCCTCGAAGTCTCATTGACAGTTGAGAGATGTCAGCAGAGCTGTGAGTTAGCATTATTCAAGTTTTCCTAGTAGCCGTGTTCCAGCACAGTGAAAGTAGTAAGATCCTGACCTTGGATGGGGGTGGAGTTGGGAGTGGGGCTCGTGATCAGGGAAGTGGTGACACAGTGACTGGCGGTGAGGAAGTCATTGCATTGGCCGGGATCGCAGGAGTGAACACCTCACTTACCCCTGAGTGGGGTGAACTCTATAGTCAGAGCCCCCTTGATTACGGGAGAGTTTAAGTCTGAGCCTTATTTTCCATTATGCGTTTAGGTCTAACTCTGGGCAGGCAGCCGAGGCCGGCGTTGTTGAGGAAAGAGGTGACTGTAGTAGAGTGAGCTTGGTGGAGTTTGGGGCAGCCGTGGTGGGGAATGTGGTGGCGGTCGGCCCATGAAGGACGGCCATGTGGGGGCCACGCCGTGAGGCCCAGTCCGGGACTGGCAACTGCCCTCCCACAAGTGCACGCTTCTCCCACGGGCAGGCATGGCCTGCACTGCGCACGGCACCAGGCCATTGACCCCTGGCGTCCCCTGAGAGTCCTCGAGAGATCGTGAGACATCTCAGTGTGCGTATCAAGAGAAATCTTAGCGCAGCCAGCTGAGGGTCCGTGTGAGTGCTTAGCGTTCACGGGCTGCTCTGAGGCCTCCCTGTGTGTGAGTCTGGTGGACAAAGGCGTGGTTATCTTGTCCACACTTAGAGATTTTCTGATTAAATAAATGGAAGGAAGCATTTATAGTGCAAAGTTATCTGCCAGATTTGCTTTATTAATTCACATGAAATTATGTCACATATGGATGTAACCGGAGTGCATTTTCAAAAACTGCCTGTCGTGAGCGTTCCCGCTGTGGCTCAGTGGGTTAAGAATCCAGCTTGTCTCTGCAGCTGTGCTGATTTGATCCCTGGCCCTCGAACTTCACATGCTATGGATGCAGCCAAAAAAGAAAAAAAGAAAAAACAAAAATAGGCTGCCAGTCTTAAAGAAGGAATACAAAATTAAAAACCAGTTCAGTTTATAGGAGAAAGCTGGGAGTTCCTCGCTCTTCAAGAGCGTTGCTGTGTAAAATACTTCCTTCAGTTAGGAATAACCTTTATGTGGCTGCTTTGTGAGAGATTAAGAATGAAAGATGGAGTTCCCGTTGTGGCTCAGCAGGTTAAGAACCCGACTGTCCATGAGTATGTGGGTTTGATCCCTGGACCTGCTCAGTGGGTTAAGGATCTGTCCTTGCCGTGAGCCTGTGGTGTAGGTCCCAGACGCGGCTCGGATCCCACGTGGCTGTGGCTATGGCGTAGGCCAGTGGCTGCAGCTCTGATTCGACCCCTAGCCTGGGTACCTCTGTATGCTGCGACCCTAAGAAGACAATTAAAGAAATGAGGGAAGAAGACCTTGTAAGTTATTTTGCCGTTGTCTTCAATGTGCTTTTACTTAGACTTTTCATAAAATCCTGCAGTGAGTACAATCCTCCCCAGGAGACGGGTTCTGGGACCCCCACAGGTACCAAAATCTGGCCATGCTGCAGTCTCCTATATAGAACGGTACGGCATCTGCCTATAACCTGTGCACATCCTCCGCTGCACTGAAATTGTATCTAAGATTCTTACAGTACCTAATGCACTGCAAGTGCTGTATAAATAGTTGCCCATGTGCAGCAAATTCAAATTTTGTTTTCTGGAACTTTCTGGAATCCCACCCCCCCGAATATTTTCGATCCATGGTTAATTGAATTACGGGTATGGAAGCTATTGGAAGGCTGATAGACCTTGAATTTTTGTGGGTTTTGGGGGATTGGGAGGGGATGGTAGGTAATCCATTATATCTTTGAACATAAAGCAATACCAAGATGAGGCAGAAGGGCAGCTGGCTCTTAATGAGAAAAAAACAAAATACTGGTTTATCATCATCCTAAGCAACCCTTTTGATGCCCAGGAACAATTTAAACAATCTGTTTTTCTATACAAGTGCATATGTCGTAAATTAACTCTCAATAAGTATCATCTTTGATAAAATGTGAGTGTTTTTTTTCAAATTAGAAAAGCACCTATTAGATGGTTTTATGTACAGACACTCTCTTTAATGGAACAAAATTCTGAGTGACTTAACACCTTTTAGCTAACCTTGCGGGATTTGACTGAAGTCAGCACGCAGTCCTGTTTTGGGGAGGATGAATACTTTTGCATCATAATGCCTTCCCCATCTTTTTCACCCGTTACCCCGTTGTGGGTGCTGGCTGGTGGAGTAAAGGTACTCAGTTTGGAACTGGAAGCGTCCTGGGATAAAATGTGAGTCTTAGTGGCTAGCGCTGATCTGACGGTACAGCGGTGCATCTCACCGAGAGGTGTCCGTCACCCAGAGGTGCCCTTCTCTCAGCAGCTGTTGACTGAGCGTTTGTCCTGTGCCTGGCTCAGGGAGAGCAGGATAAGTCCAACGTGCTGCCTGCCCGTGGCCATCCGTGAGCCTGCAGGGAAGAGGGCGTCTCCACCGGCGGTCATGAGACTCTCTGGGGAGGGCCTCTGGGGCCCTGAAGACTCAGAACCTAACCCTCCTCGGGCAGGGGTGGGGTTAGCCTCCCTGGAGCAGCCGTCCTGGTTCTGGGTCTTGGGGAGAGGGGCTGAGGTTTTTGTGGTGGGGAAGGTCCTGGCCAGGCCTCCTCCATCTGACAGGCCGGACAAGGCATCGGGAGAGGGCCTGGTCTGGCCGCGATGGGGGCGTGACACGAGAAAGGCAGGAACAGGTTAGATTGCGTTCGGTTTTATCCTCCAGGTACTAGGAAGCCATCAAATGACATTGGGCAGTGGGGTTTCGCGTTTTGAGTTGTGTTTTTAAAAATAAGTGGTGGTCGGAGTTCCCATCGTGGCTCAGTGGTTAATGAATCCGACTAGAAACCATGAG
>PVHT020000063.1:6553565-6640594 GCA_004024745.2 Catagonus wagneri
GCAGAGGGGAGACTGAGGATCAGCTGAAGTTCCACGGTGGTGACGCCACTTCTCAGAGTGGGTGGTCTCAGAGAGGAGGGCAGAATGCAGAGTACGGGTCGGGACGGGCCGAACGTGTAGCCTCCTGTGAGCCGTGAATTTCCTCGGAAACGTATTGTGAAATATTTTGATCCACTAGTTCGGTGCTTAGGCAGTTCTTACACTCTAAGTTGAGAGGAAGAAAGAAGACCTCATCGGGAGGAGTGTGAAAGGCGTAAAGGACAGTGCACCCCACTGGGTGTTGAGATTTAAGTTCCATTCCTGGTTCTTCGACAACCTGGACGTGTGTCCGGGTGAGCCGCTTCCCCGGGCACACGGTAGACCAAGACACCTCCCTCTCAGGCCCCGTGTCCCCGAGCAGGTGGTTCAGTGTTTGCTGACACTGACACGATCTGAAAAACAACTCAGACCTCTTTATCAGCAGCTTTGGGCCTGACAGCTTCCTGTTTTGTGCTGTGCTTCCGGCCACGGTTCCTTCTTGTGGCTCAGCCTAGGATGCTTTCCAGGCCCGAGGGCCCCGGGGTCTCTCCCCCAGCCACCCCATGCCTCTGACGGACTCCGCCCTGTGTTTCAGATCACCCAAGTGGCCTTGGAGTACAACAACTGTCACGGGGACCAGGTGGTGGAGCGGCTGCTGCAGCACCTGCAGCGAGTGGACGCCCCGGTGTTCAAGTCTCTAGCCCCCGAGCCCCCAGCCCGGCTGCTGGACCCGCCCCCGGCGACGGCGCCCCCCTGCTGCAACACCGTGGTGCTGCCCCAGTGGCACTCCATCTCCAGGACCCACAATGTCTGTGAACTGTGTGTCAACCAGACGGCCGGCGGCGTCAGGCCGAGCTCGGTCAGCGTGCCCCAGTGCAGCTTTTTCGAGATGGCAGCAGCTCTGGATTCCTTCTACCTCAAGGAGCGGACCTTTTATCATGTGGCATCAGACAGCATAGAATGCAGCAATTTTCTAAGTTTCTATAGCCCTTTCAGCTACTACACTGCATGTTGCAGGACCATAAACAGGGGCGTGACGGGCTTCATTGATTCTGAACAAGATGTCTTTGAAACCCCGACCATCGCGTTTTCTTCCCTCGAGAAGAAATGTGAGGTTGACCCCCCCAGCTCTGTTCCTCACATTGAGGAGGACAGGTGTCTCTTTCCTGAGCTGCACGTGAGCAGCACGGGCTTCAGCGGCCTGAGCTGCAGAACGAACAAGACCCTGAACATCTACCTTTTGGATTCCAATTTATTCTGGTTGTATGCAGAGAGGCTGGGCGCGCCAAGCACCGCTCCAGTGAAAGAATTTGCCACCATCGTGGATGTGAAGGAAGAGTCTCACTATATCTTGGATCCAAAACTAGCTCTGATGAAGTTCACCCTAGGTACTGTGGGCGGCTTACCTCCCCAAGCGCAGGGTTCTGCTTCTCTTAATCTAGGTAGCCGTTACGTGGGCATCTTGTTGCGTTTGGCTCTTAGCTCCTGTGAAATCCTTAGACCGCAGCTGGTCAGAATTTTACAAGAAGCTCATTTGTCTCTTAAATGGAATAGAAACTTTCAAAGTCCAGATCTTGGCTGAGTTTGTGCCTGAGCCCTTGGGGGCTAAGTGACCGGCGTGCCAGTTTGGCAGAGCCTGCCATGTCTCGAAGGTGGCGCGAGCTCCGGGCGGTGGGAACCTGGCCACTGTGATGGCGGGGGGCGGTGGAGGGCCGTTCTGGTGGTGACTTCCCGGGGGCTGATGAATGTGAGCCCTGACAGTGGCTTCATCCTGAAAGAACCTAAACAGAAAGCAGTGAAGGGACAGGAGCTCCTATCCCCACTTTTTTGTCTCATAGGTTTTACTGTGGAAGTATCAAGGCCACCAGACCCAACTGGTTCTGTGGCCGTTTTATAACAAGTAGAAGAATGCTGCTCTGACCTTGGGTGCCTAGATTGTAATAAGTGAAGGTCAAGTGCAGTCACCAAGCGTCAGGTTGCAAACCAGCAAAACCCACTTTCGGGATGGGGGTGGCGAGCAAGGCCTGGTTACAGGAATGCCCCCGAGAGCTTGCCCTTCGGGCTTGGCGGCGGCACTGCGCCGACCCGCACTGTCCTGTTCCCGGGGCTTTGCTGACATCCATGATGTGCACACGAGGAAGTGAGGTTTCAAAAGCCATGTTAGTCGAGCCTCTTTGGAAACATGGGGGAAAGTCAGTGTTTGCCCAACGGAGACAGGAGGAATTTGGTGAGGAGAGAAGCCTTTTATTTGCAAGTTTTGGAGGGTTTCGAAAGCAAGTGTAAACTCAGAGCCCCTAAACGATAACCATCTTAGCTGCCATCTTTTAAGTCCGGGTGAAGCTCGTTCTTACATTAGACGCATTTGAAGAGGCTTTTTTCCCTACATCAAATTACACGTTATAAGCACGAAGCCTCCTGGGTGTTTGAAGCAACCCCGTCATCAGTCACTGGATGAAGTGCTCACTCTGTTGATACCGCAAATTGCTCCTAATCTGTTTCCTAAAGTTACATTTGGATGTACTGAGTTTTCTTAAAGTGAAACAAACCTGTATTTTTACTGGATTTTCCTGCCTTCTATTGAGTAAGGCTCAAGCACGCAGTGAGCTCATGCTGTGTGCTCTCTGAATTGAAGGATAATTGGAGAGAAGCCTTCTTAGCGTTTGTTTTCATCTTCTGCGTCTACTCTGAAGCATCTAGCTCGGAGTTTTTTGTCGTGTGGCTGGTGACAGAATTTGTCAGAGTCCTTGTAAAAACATCCATTGTGTGTCCTTATTGTTTTGGAGAATTGACTTATAAGTCGTTAGTCTCTGAGGCAGTTTCAGAATTTAAGCTTCATTTCAGATCAGTAAATAATTCTTGGTTTTATGTTTCAAAAAGTCACCAACGAAGTGACATTCAGATGCCACTGATGGGTTCTCTTTAGTATTCACAGGACGCTCTCCCCTTCCTCCTCCCTCTGGGGAGCTTGCCCTTGTTCACCAGGCCCTCGAAATGAAGAGCGTTAGAAGAGGGAATAAGAAGTGAAACTCAGATTAGCGCTGCTCCAGATGCTACAGAGGCATCTGAAGACAGTGGAGTTGGTGGGGAGGGTAGAGCTGATTGGTTCACATTTTGGATTATTTATAGGTTTTCTTTCTATGTTTTTCCACTTATTATTAATACAGTTTAGGGAGTTCCCGTCATGACTCAGTGGTTAACGAATCTGACTAGGAACCATGAGGTTGCAGGTTCGATCCCTGGCCTCGCTCAGTGGGATAAGGATCCTGCGTGGCTGTGGCGAAGGCCAGCGGCTACAGCTCCAATTAGACCCCTAGCCTGGGAACCTCCATTTGCTGTGGGTGCTGCTCTAGAAAAGGCAAAAAGACCAAAAAAAAAAAAAAATCGAGTTTATTTTTCTATACCTTTTAAGAAAGCAGCTTGAAGAACTCGAATAATTAAGCAAACACCACAGCTCCTGGTCCTCAGATGAATGAGTATCAGACACCTCCCACCTTTCAGTAGCTTGTGGGGTCACTGCGTCGGCAGTTAAGCTGAAAGGTCTTGCCGTGGCGTATTGAAGCCTCCTTGGTGGCGTGTTGATGACTTAGGTGGTCTCAGGTCCAGTGTTGGAGAAACAGAGCCCTAGCCCACACGAGGTAGAGCATCGTCATCCGAGGTCATCTAAAGCGCCATCTGCCGAGTTCCCCCTGCCAGACTGCAGCCTCGGCCCCCCGGGCGGCTTTGTTCAGGGCCTTGCCTGGAGGTGAAGTGTTAAAAATGTGGGCCTGAGAAGCCAGCGCAATTTTTTGCACTTAGGGTTTAAAGTAGGCCAGCTAGCCCCCTTGTACGGAGGGAAGCGCTGATCTCCTTTCTCCTTTATTTTTAGAGTCCTTCATTCAGAACTTCAGCGTTCTCTACAGTCCCTTGAAAAGGCATCTCATTGGAAGTGACTCTGCCCAGTTCTCTCCTCAGCGTTTGATCACCGAAGTGACAACTGACACCTTTTGGGAAGTAGTCCTTCAAAGACAGGTATGGAATGGTGAGCGAGGCGAAAATCAAGCTATCTGCCCCTCTGAAAAATCTGCAAACAGCCTCCAGAGCCGCAGCCCTCGGGTGAGCGGTTGGTCTTGTAGGTCAGCCGCGCAGCTTGCACGGTGGTTTTGTGATTGCAGAATGTCCTAAAGAAAGCACAAATTGGAAATATACCTAAAGCGTGCATTTTCACTGCAGTTTGTGCACGAGCAGGATGTACTGAATGCCTGCCGGGTTCTAAGCAGGGCGAGGCCCCGAGGAGCCCAGTAACCACCGTCTTCCTCTTCCCACAGGACGTGCTGCTGCTGTACTACGCGCAGTGGTGCGGCTTCTGTCCGTCCCTCAATCACGTCTTCATCCAGCTGGCCCGGCTCCTGCCCGCGGATGCGCTCACCGTGGCCAGGTGAGGAGACCCCGGCTGCAGCATGCCGGGCCCTGCGCCTGTCTTCACTCCCCTTACAGCTTAGCCAGTGGTTTGCAAGGGTCTGCCTGTTTTCTGTTGATCTTGGGTAGGACTTGGTTGATTGTCGGCTTAAAGCCCTGAGCAAACCCTCACTGGAGCCAGAGTTTTCCTGATGAATTCTGACTGTGTTTAGTCCCGATCGAGTTCCTGGGAGGGTGAGTGGAGTTCTGAGGGAGCAGTGCCAACCTGGTTGCACGGACAGCCCCCCAAGTGGTCAACTTCCGGGAACGTGTGCCTTGGCCCGGCAGAAGTGGGGGGCCAGTCTCTGGTGTGCTGCTAGCCGGCCCTGGGACCCGAACCAAATCTCTCCACCAGGCCTCATTTCCCGCCTCACTCGTAAAAGTAAGAGGAGTGATTGGCTGATAGCAACGCCTTTTAGTTTTATGATTCTGTGGTTCTGTCTGTGGGCTCTTCAGTAAACAAAAAATTTTTAAGCCATTGTTTTGTAAAAAAATAACACGAGGCTCCAGATTTTTGGAGAAGTAGTAGGCAGTTTAAGGGGGAAATTATTTAGATGTAAGTATCTTCATTTCCCTCCAAAGAAATCCCTTCAGATCAATAGGTTTAATTATGAGAACAAATCATAGAAAAAAATAAAAGAATATAGAATATTGATTTGCTAGTTCCTTTGAGAGATGGAAACTTTCCAAAATGAAACAGTTGAAAAAATAAGGAAAGATGAACAGATTCCTCTAGAAAAATGTGCAATGAAAATAAAAGAAAATACTTAGAAAAGGACACCAGCTGTATTTTTACAGCATATATAGCTTACCTACTGTATGTTCTTACAAAATGAGTAATAACTAGAGCCAAATTTGAGGAGTTACTATGCTGAGAGATTTTTACATGTGCATGTCATCTGACTCACTCTCTTTTTACTGAGGAAGAAACAGGCACAAAAAAGATGAAGCAATTTACCCAGACAAGGACCAGGTTTCAGAATCAAGTGTTCATACTCCAGCCCCTGAGAAATTAAAGTGACTTAAGAAACTGCTGAGAAGAAATTGTGGTTTGTACATGTAACAGAGTATATTATTCAGCCTTAAAAATTTAAAAGGAAATTCTGACACATGCTGTAACATGAGTGAACCTCAAAGATGTTTCTGCAAGTGAAATGAGACACAGAAGGACAGAGATGCTGTATGGTTCTGTT
Organism: Catagonus wagneri; assembly: GCA_004024745.2. Lineage (NCBI taxonomy): Eukaryota > Metazoa > Chordata > Mammalia > Artiodactyla > Tayassuidae > Catagonus > Catagonus wagneri. Next base: position 6,559,211 of record PVHT020000063.1, read on the forward strand.
TACATGAGGCACCGAGAATGGTCAGATTCATAGAGACAAACGCAGAGGGCTGGTCGCCAGGGACTGGAGACAGGGGCTAATCGGGAGCCGTTCCCTAATGGGGACAGAGTTTCCGTCTTGCAAGATGAAAGATCCCTGGAAATGGATGGTGCTGATGGTTTCACAGCATTGTGAATGTACTTAGTACCACTGGATGTGTACTTAGAAATGATGGGAGTTCCCTGGTGCCCTGGCAGTTAAAGATCTGGCGTTGTCACTGCTGTGGTTTGGGTTCAGTCTCTGGCCCCAGAACTTCCACATGCTGTGGACTCGGCTAGAAAAAAAAAATGAAAGAAATGGTTAAGACGGTAAATTTTATCTTATATATATTTTACCACAGTTTTTTTAAATGGAGATTAGGTGGGGAGAAACCGCTGAAAGGGACTGCAGTGTGAAGAAAGGACAGGAGCAGCCTTTCGTGTAAGAGGAGAGAGTAAATCAGCAGTGGGGAAACTGTAATCTAGTAAATGTAAATTAAAACAGTAGCAAAGGGTCATTTACACTTATTAACGAATACTTGTAAGTGGCAGAATCTTGTGTTGATCAAATAAAATGAAACCAGCACAGTCAGATGTAGCTAATAGGATAAATAAATTGGCATAAGCTTTTTGGAAAGCAGCACTTGCAAGACTTCACAAAAGTGGTTATATATTTTTGACCCAGTTAATTTCACTTTGGGGAATTAAGGAAATAGGACTTCCAGAGAAGCTGGTGATTGTCACTGTGTATTATTTATATCCAACAGCAGGGAGAGGGTTATTAAGTAAATGATGGGTGGGCGTATGATGGAATTTTTATCCCTTCATTGGAACAATGCTTTTCATACAACTGGCTGAAAAGAGAGTATGGAATATGATCGAAATATGCTTGCTCTTCTTAGCAGTATGTAGGCATGTACCCCTCAGCCTGACTGAGGTTACTGCCCAGTGGGATTCTGAGTGGATGTTCACATATATATACTTTTCAGTTTTTACAGTTTGGTTTTTCTTTGAAGTAAAAACCAGGAGAGAAAACACATTTGATTGTAGAATAAACTATTCAATACCCGTTGTTTTAAAAAAAGCTCTAATGAGGAGTTCCCGTCGTGGCTCAGTAGTTAACAAATCCAACTAGGAACCATGAGGTTGTGGCTTCGATCCCTGGCCTTGCTCAGTGGGTTAAGGATCTGGCGTTGCCGTGAGCTGTGGTGTAGGTTGCAGACGCGGCTCGGATCCCGCGTTGCGGTGGCTGTGGCGTAGGCCGGCAGCTACAGCTCTGATTAGACCTCTAGCCTGGGAACCTCCATATGCCATGGGTGCAGCCCTAGAAAAAAAAAAGGCAAAAAGACCAAAAAAAAAAAAAAGCTCTAATGATACACCTAGTGAGGGGGGAGGGGAGACTGACTTGGAAGGGGCAAAAGAGAACATTCGGGGTGATGACAGTGTTCTGTGTTTGCACTGAGAGTGGTCACGTTTTGTATAACGTTTTAAAAAACTCAGAGAAATGTATATTTAAAAGTGGTACATTGTCATGTATATAAACTCTAACTCCATTTGAAGTTGATTTTTTTAAAAGCAAAAAAAGAGTTATAAATAGGACTCTGATGTTTTAGGTAGACTTTCACAAGCCGAGGCAGGAGTGCTATTTTGTTAGTAAAGCTATTTAAAAACCATTATGATTTGGTTATGCCTTTGTTTTTAATTTAAAATTTTTTTTTCTTTTTTGGCCTCCCGGAGGCACACGGAGTTCCCAGGCCAAGGATCAGATCCAAGCCACAGTCGCCACCTAAGCCACAGCTGTGGCAACGCTGGATCCTTAACCCACTGTGCTGGGTCAGGGGTCCAGCCTGCGTCCCAGCGCTTCCAAGACACTGCTCATCCCATTGCACCAAGTTATGGGAACTCTAGTTATGTCATTTCTATTTTATTTTATTTTAATTTTTGCTTTTTTAGGGCCACACCCGCGGCATATGGAGGTTCCCAGGCTAGGGGTCAAATTGGAGCTACAGCCGCCAGCGTACACCACAGTCATAGCCATGCCAGATCCCAGCTGCCTCTGCGACCTACACCACAGCTCACGGCAACACCGGATCCTTAACCAGATGAGCAAGGCCAGGGATCATATCCTCATGGATACTAGTCGGGCTCATTACCACTGAGCCATGATGGGCACTCCAAGCCTGATGTGTCTTGTGCAACGATTTCCTCTTTCCAGAGCAGATTCAAGGATTCAGGTACTTGCCCAGGTCCTGTCAGATGGGCAGACAACTCCTAAAGAGTCAGGGAGGCTGGGCTGTTTTTTTTTTTTTTTTTTTTTTGGAATTTCATGTTTACTCTCAGGACGTGATGTTTCACTCAGCGGGTGAGGTGGACAGTGCCAAGGCCTTGAAAGCATCGGTGCTTCCCGCCAGCGCCGTGCCTGCTTCCCCCGGGTGCGCTCGCCCGCCACGAGGTACCAGCCCGTGCGGCATTTGGAGAAGATTCTTCGCTACTGGAGAAGATCCTTTCCGGCTGGAGTTTCTTGGGTTAATCTTTTACTTTTTCTGTTCTTCTTTGCCAGGATCGATGTGTCGCACAACGATCTTCCTTGGGAATTTATGGTTGACCGTCTCCCTACTGTCTTATTTTTTCCCTGTAACAGGTAATGCTAAATGTTTTCAGTATTTGGGCAGATGAGGTTCTTTAGCTGAAAAAAAAAAAAAAAAAAAGAGTTTAAAGTGCTTTACCTGAGTTCCCGTCATGGCACAGCAGAAACAAATCTGACTAGGAACCATGAGATTGTGGGTTCGATCCCTGGACTCGCTCAGTGAGTTAAGGATCCGGCGTTGCCGTGAGCTGTGGTGTAGGTTGCAGACGTGGCGCGGATCCTGTGTTGCTGTGGCTGTGGTGTAGGCCGGCAGCTACAGCTCCTGTTAGACCCCTAGCCTGGGAACCTCCATATGCCGCAGGTACGGCCCAGAAAAGACAAAAAAAAAAAAAAAACTTTACCAAAGTGACATATAAATCATTAGTCATTACTAAACTATTTTGAATAAAATATTCCAAAAAAGTGCCATTAGGGACCAGGAATAAAAGGGCTTTGGTGTCCTCCTGTCAGGTGCAGTGTCCCCTTGTCAGGTGTGGCCCCTCCTGCAGTGTGGGTTGTACGTGGGCGTGAATGTGGCCACAAGCACACTCCTGGCCTTAGGAGCACATAGTGGACGCGGGGCTTGGCAGCAGAGAGCCCTGTGGAATGGAACAGCCGCACATCCGTTGAGCTCCCGGGGGACTGGGCCCGGCCTATCTCCTTTCCCGTGAGTCTTTTCTCATTGAGCTCTGCTGATGGTCACCTCAGCCCCCAGTGCACGCGGGAGACAGAGGCTCTCCTACCCACTGCACCCAGATCCTGGGCCTCAGGGACCCTCCCGAGGGTGCAGACTTCTGTGACCTCCTCACGTCTGTCTCAGCTCAGTGCTCCCAGCAGCTCCCCTGAAAGCCCAGCGAGCAGAGACGGGCTCTTAGCAAGGGGACACTGACCTGGTGGCTGGTAAATGCGGATCCGGATGTTTTGGAAGAAGGGAAATTAACCATTGGCCTTTTAAAGTCTGATAAACCAGCTGTTTTCTTTGTACAGATTCTCTTTTGTTTTTAAAGGGATGGGTCTTCAGGGACCTGGTCACATGGCTCTGACAGTATCGCTGCAGGGAAAGCATTGGCGGGATGAGCTCGGTGACGTCCCTCCTGTGCTCACTTCTAGCATTTATCGCAGCCACTGCCGTGTGTTTCTCTAGCACTGCCTTTGTGTGTACCGAATCATTTCCTTGGCTTTTCCTCTCTATCTCAAAGAATTTTAGCTGGAGTACTTAAGTGGCGGTATGGTATTGTCTAACCACGCACCAAAAGCAGCGCTCACCCAGCTCCACCGCCGAGTGTACCATGATGAGCCTTTTTTTCCCCCAGAAGTGTCTCAAGTGCCACACAGTCAAGGAGCTGTGGACAATAACACCAGCGGTTTCATCTGTGTGGGACAGGGGTGGGGCATGAACTTTAGTGCAGCCTAATTTTCAGATTCCAAATACGGTTTGAAAAAGCATTGACGTCGTAAGACCCAGCACATGCTTTTGCATGAAGTTCTCAGCAACTAGAATTGTTTCGTGCTCAGTTCGAGCGCCTTTCATTCTCAAGGTGCCTGATGTGGTTGACTCAGAGATGAGCTCACTCCGTGCCCTGCAGGAAGGCCGCTGCCGCGCCTTCCTCTTTCCCTTGAACAGAGAGATCGAGAACGTAAATACTGAATAGGAGACTGTCCAGTTCAGTTTGAATGCAGAGAGCTTAGTAAACCAAAGCCTTACTGCTTTGGAAAGGAATCTTTCTTATTTCCTAAAAATGAGTGGTAGTCAAAAGTGGAGTAAGCACTGCTTTAGCTGGTCCAGAGCAAGAGTTCAGTTCACTCAGAAGGTAAATGGGCAGAGGATGTGAGCCCACAGCTCGTGAGAGAGGAAACGAGAAGACTGTTTGATAACTTGCAGTAAGGCCTTTTCACAGTGCACATGCTTATGTTATTTTTAGTGAAAAGATATGAGTGTATATGTGTTTTGGTGAAATATAAATTTACACATGCACTGGGTTAAAATGTGTGCAGAGGGAAGGTGTTAAGGTGTTGACAGTGGTGTTAGAGGACTGAGGGTTACAAGTGGCGAGGGGGTGCCTCTTGTATGTTTTTTATGTCCTTTGCAAATTGTCCGAGGAGAGCACGTGGTATTTTATAATCGTGAAAGAGTTTGTCCTCTGCTGCGGCACACAGCCTGGGCCTCTTGCTCTTGGAAGGACTGACCTTCCTGTGTGGGCGCATCTGAGAGCCCCTCTGTGTGACACGGCAGAGGGCAGGTGCCGGGGCTGGCGCTGGGCCAGGACGTCAGAAAGGGGGTGTCTTCTGGGAAGGACCTGACTCCTCCCTCGGCGTTACAGCCCCTTCTTTGGATCAGGTCCCTTCTCTGTCCCCCTCTGTCATCTTGTATTTGGCCCTTCATGTGCTCGAGGTGCGTAAGGATGCTCCCGGTGAATTTAGAGGAGAGTCAAATAAACCGTGGGGCCTTTTACCACCGCACTTCCCAAATGCTTGCTGTTCTGGAAGCAGTTTATTGACCTCCATGTCCTTGCTACTCCTGAGAGGTTGGGAAGTGTTTTAGCACACCCATCAGGTAGGTTCACGGAGACTGCTCCAGAAAATAAAAAACAGGATGCTCACCAGTGTCATCTTCTGTCCTGTAATGGCTCCGGAGCCACATCTCAGCAGCTCCGTGCCAGCAGTGCTTCCCATGGACTCTGTCCTTGACAACCAGGTTGTGCCACAGAGCTTGGTGGCAGGTCCAGCCTCTGCTTGTTTGTCCTCGCCTGCATTTCAAGGGGCCGGGCTGTTCTTAGTTGTCAGTCGATTGGCTGGGAGGCCCCACTTGCGGGAAGAGAGCTTCCATGCTGAGAAGGCTATGCTTTAAAGGAAGACGTGGTCCTTCAGTTACCCCAACAATTTAAACTACTTTCCGTTTACCTGAAAGTTTCCATAAATATAAAATGGGGCATATCTGATTTTAATTTTATTCCCTGTGATTTTTTTCTCCACAGGGGAAGGGCTTCCCTTCTGATAGTACCCCTTTTGTCCTGTCTTGGGTATTTGGTCACTGGATTTGTGTGTGGAGAGAATGGGCAAGCTTTTAATGAGAGATTTCTGGTTAGTTTCTTTAAGGAACAATGTGATTTCTTTAAAGCCGCGGTCACTGAGCCCTCAGGTAACTGGCAGTCCTGTGAGGTGGATGAAATTCTCACCACCCCTCTGACAGAGTGGGTCAGGGCCACAGAGGGGCCACCTGTCCGGTTGTGCCTGTGACGGAACAGGATCCTGGAGGCCCTGAGTCCATGCCCCTCCCTCCGCTCCTTTACTGCGTGACAGCGTCTGCCCGCCTCAGCACAGAGCTGCGGTTTTGGTTTGCTGCGGCTGCGTGGGGTGTGTACACGGGTAAATGCATCTGCGCTAGAAATTTTGGTCATCAAATGAATGACAAGTTCTAAAAAGGAACTTTCTGCATTAGGACTTGCTGCCAGGCTTTAGGGAGTAACCCTGTCCTTCCTTTTGCTCTGCCCTCAGAGCCCCTTGGTTGGTCTGTTTGTCAGGGCTCGGGGTTCCAGTAACACCTCCCCCATTGTGACAACAAAATGTGTCTCCAGGTGTCGCTCAGTGTCCCAGGGGCGGGGGTGCAGTCCCCCCAGTTGAGAGCTCCTGCCTTGGGTGATGGGTAATAAGTGCTTGCTGAAGAGCCAGGCGGAGCGTGTGCACGGCGGACAGCCACAAGGGTGCGGGGGCAGCCCTGCTCCGGGCCTCCGCGCGCACGGAGGCCGCCGGCCCCGCGCCCCCAGCGCCCCGCATCACCGACTTTGGGCCTGGGGCCGGGAGCTCTTATCTTTCTTGGAAGGTTGTGAACAGAAACCTAGCTCTTCGTCCTCAGGGACAGACACACCTTTGAGATAAGCCGCTGTAATTACAGAACCAGCGTAGGGGACACCCCTCCTGGTAGCAGATTTTTTGTCAGAAGCCGTTTTCCGTTCTGCCTTTCTCTTGGTGGGAAATAAGCAGCCCGACCTTCGGTGGCAGTGGCGTGGCTCTTATCTCGGACTCCTTTCTCTTTCTCTCCAGAAAGGACCTGAGTGTCAAGTACCCCGAAGACCTTCCCATCACCCTTCCCAACCTGCTGCGGTTCATCCTGCGTCACTCGGGCCCCGCGTCCTCTGCCCCCCAGAACCTGGCCCACCCTCCGACCAAAGAGTGTCTTCAGAGCGAGGCCGTCCTGCAGCAGGGGCACATCTCCCACCTGGAGAGAGAGATCCAGAAGCTGAGGGCGGAGATCGGCGCCCTGCAGCGGGCGCAGGCGCAGGTGGAGGCCCGGCTCTCGAGCGCGCGCCGGGACGAGCACCGGCGGCGGCGGCAGCAGCAGGCGCTGGAGAGGCAGCACGGCCTGCTCCGGCTGCACAGCGAGCAGCTGCAGAGCCTGTACGAGCACAAGACCCGCGAGCTCGAGGAGGTGGCCCGCAAGCTTCAGGAGCTGGCCGACGCCTCGGAGACCCTCCTCACTGAGAACGCGTGGCTCAAGATCCTGGTGGCCACCATGGAGCGGAAACTGGAGGGCCGGGACCGGACCGAGGACGGCGCGCCCGCCGACCACCCCGAGCCCCTGGGCGCCCCCCGGCTGCCCGCCGGCTCCCCTCCGCCTTCCAATGCCAGCGCCACGCTGGCCTCCGAAAGGAGCCAGGAGAACAGGACAGACTAACTTGGAAATGACATAAGAAATCAGAGGCGAGAGCTGTACATTGGGAATATATTTATGCAAATTTTATTGAAATTTATTGTAAATAAAGATTTTCTCAGTGGTCTAGAAAATCAACGTGAACGTCATTCGGCCTAAATTGAACAGGGCTGACATCCCCGTCCACTTACTACACAAACTTGGTAGCTTTGAGGCGAAAACAGCAGCACAGTCCATTTGAAGATTTGTCAAAAATTAGTCCATATTCCTGTGGCTCAGTGTTGAGTGCCCCGCCCCCCGGCTGCTGCTGCGATGACGCACAGGATGAAAGGCCAACTTCTTGACTGGTCAGAAATCTCAGACGCAACAGTTGGGCTATTCAGATAATTCAGTGAGAGGTCATAACTAAGCCATTGGAGTGTGTGCCTCTGGTGTCTAAGCTAAAAAAAGTAGCTATTGAGAAATAAGAACAGTGGGCGCTATTATGTGAGGGTTCACCAGTTCTGCAGGCACTTTCTCTTTCCTCCAGAGACCCCCATCGTGCCCGCGACCCTCACCCGCACTGATGCCGTGTTGATGGGCCTGATGCAAGTGGCACAGATGTCGCGGAATAAAGAACCTCCAGGAGTGAAACTAAGGAGAAAGTGACGCCTCATCTTCTCAAAACAGTCAGGCAATGGTCAGGCTCAGGCTCGGGCTCAGGGATGCAAGCCCCCGTCCCAGGAGCTCCCCAGTCCCCCGGGCGAAGGCCAGCCAGCCTCGGGTGTAGGCTGCGGCTGCAGAAAGTCAAGGCAGAACGCCTCGAGTTCTGAAACGCGAGGGCAATGGAGCAGACACCCGCCTCTTCCCCGTTTTCAGGGTGCCCTTCATTAGAAAGCACCCGTTCTCTCTGCCTTCCAGTTGGCACCTTAAGAACTTCTGTCCCTCCTCCCACCCACACCCCGGTCCTGGGCACCCCAGCCCACCAGGCCTCTGCTGGTCTCCAGCCTGACTCGGGCCTGGTTGTCCCCAGCTGGGGACCAGAGGCGTTTCCTCCCCTGCACTAAAGCCTGGCTGCCTTCTGAGGAAGCTTAGTAGCCCACCTGTGCCTCTCAAGCCTGCCTTCAGCTCAGGCAGCCTAATAGCGACCCCCTCTCCCAAGTAATCATTTAACGTTCAATCCTTCATTTCGGGGGATGCTGCTAAAGTGTTTGCTAAGCTCCTCCTAGGGGCTCTAGAAAGTAGATTAGTTCAACCTGCTTTTTAGAGATGTGGATGAGGCCAGATGAGCTGCCTTCAGCCTGACCAGGAGGCCAGAGCTTGGGTGGTGGGGGTAAAAGCCAGGGTTGGGGGGCAGCCCCGGGCCACCTGGGAGCTCCCCGCCCACACTGCTGGCAGGGCACGGGCCAGCTCTTGGGCCCAGCCAGGGCTGGTGTCCAGTTGACTCCCAGGGACGGGGACACGAACCATGTTTTAATCACGACAGCGGAGGATGTGCTTGCACAGGCGGGATTCAGAACTGAGTGAGTTCCCCAAGCAGACACAAGGATGGAGATGCAGGGTAGGGGTCACTGGCCCAACTGAGAGCCACCAGTTCCTCACCCCTGCCAACCTGAAGCTGCCCCCTTCTCCTGGGCACCCACAGTGCACTGGCTACTGGGGGCGCCTCTGTCCACGTGCACACGAGAAATGACCATCCCTCACCCCTCACGGTTGGTGCTCTGACAGCGGGGGGGGGGGGGGGGGGGGCCGACAGCCAGTCCCCAGCAGGTGGGTGGGAATCTGAGAGGAAAGGAAGTGAATTTGTGAAAAGGGCAGGGGGAAGGAACCGAGCCCCCCTCCCCCCGCTCCCCTCCAGTGCGGAAAATATTAAATACAACAAATGAAAGCCACAATTTTCTCTCTCTTGGGCCAACTGGATTTTGGATACAGACAGGTAGCCATGGAGGGTCTGGTGTTTCTAGCGAAGCCCGCGCTACGTAAGTAAAGCCAGGTGGGGACAGTGGGTGGGGTGGGGTGCTCAGCATGCTCAGGACCACAGGGGCCAGAAACTGCTCTGCCACCAGGACACCTGGCAGCCTCAGGACTCGTGCCCTGACTCGTCCTTCACCGGCTCCCAAGCGGCTGCAGTAGCTTCCTTGCAATGACTCCGCTAGCAACAGGAACTGGAATTTAACGACCTAACCTACCTACAGGCAGAGGGGTGTGCTGCTGCCCCCACCCCCGACTCACAAACCACCCCAAAGGGTCAGCTGTGAGACTTAAAACCAGCATGTCATGTCCCCTACGTACACACACACACACACACACACACACACACACACACACACGTATATTAGAGGCCCCGGCCATGTGCAGCGTGGGCCTTGCAAGTCGAAGACCCTCCCCTAGAGCTTTGACTCAGCTCAGCATTGGTAGGGCCAGTCCCATGTGCTCTATACGCTAGTTTTAAAAATCAGCAAAAGATGCTTAAGCACGTGCTTCTGGGGCCTATTTACAGTTCACAGGCTTGTGAGTTCACGCATTATACAGTAGTAGCTCCATCAAAAACAGGCTCAGCTAAACATTCAAGTAACAAAAGCGCTGCAGGGCCGTGAGCCCCAGCAAGGTCAGGCCTGCCCACTGCCTGCAATGGACAGCCCTGCCAGGAGGCCAAGGGGTCGTCCAGGGCCACCGGGCCCTGGCTCGGGACAGCCGGGACCCTGGGAGTCAGTGCATGCGATGACGAAGCCCGGCAAGGCCATGCCAGCAAGTGTCAACCCTTCCTCTCAGACGGCAGCATGTCTCTGGTCTCGCCCCTCCATGCCTCTCGGCTGGCTGCAAACGGGTGCAGGAGCCTCCACACCCCGGCTCAGCCATGGACTTCCGGGCCGGTGGGGGTCAGCCTGGCCTTCCTCTCCACGCACGGTCCCTTGGCGGAGTACTGCACCAGCAGGAAGGGCTCCTTGGTGTCGCCATCCCCCACAATGCTCTCCTCGTCCTCCGACTGGCTGATGCGCTGCAGCCGCAGGTAGCACCAGCAGCCCAGGATCAGCGCCCCGAGGGCCGCGATGGCGATGAGGATGACGATGACCGTGACCACACCCGTGGTGGGGCTGTGGTCCATAATAGACATGGTCAGCGCTTGGGGAGGCTTCCTCGCAGGAAGGTGTTGCGTGGGGGCGGCTCAGCGAGGCTGGAACCCAGGCTGGACACCAGAGCCCTGAAAGGCAAAAGGAGATGAGCGCGTCGGTGGGGACCCTGACCACTCACGGGCTCTGGCTGGCTCTTCCACGGGGTCTACTTTTTCATCAGCTCTTAAGCCTGACCGTCCTGCCCTCATCCCAGTGAAAAACAAGCTGGCTGGCCTCGGCTGGGCCTTTGCTCATGATGCCACCAGCGTTCTCTCCGCTCACCCCGGCTGCTTCCCTCTGTTACTTTCCATACCCTCAGTCTCTGCTACCAGCAGGACAGTCACCCTCGCTCAGCCATGAACCTGAGGCGGGAGGGGGCCCCTGAGACCTGCGACCCTACTGCACCGGAAGCTGAAGGAGGGCCTGTTTACGGTGAATGTTCTAGAAGCCCAGCACCACTAGTAACTGTTCACAGATGTAAGGAGCCAGTGCCCCACAACGGCCAGAGATCAGGGACTCAAAGCAGGGAAACGACATCAGCTCCCCTCACGAACAGGTGACACATACAATCTTCCAGAACACCTGTGAGGGTGCAGCCAACGACGATGATGGCCTCAGCCCACAAGGGAGCTGTAGCTGGCCCGACGTGGGAGGAGGGCAGGGGAGGGCGGGGAGGAGCAGGGTCGGCGGGTCCCTGCCTTCCCCGGGCTCAGCTTCTGGTGGAGCCAGACCACAAATACCAAATACCACGATTTACCAAGAACCTGTCGCTCCGAATGCAGTAATGTGATGCTGGGAACAGAGGGGACGATGCTGAACTGGGTGGGGCAAGGGGCGCTCAGGGCGGGAGGGCCCCCGAGGAAGAGCCATCCGGGCGGAGGAACGCCGTCTGTAAGGCTCTGAAGGCCAGAGGGCCGCTGGCAAGTGCGAGGAGCTGAGGGCAACGGCTGACTGCTGGCGTCGGGGCGGGGAGGGGTGCTCGGGCCCCGAGGCTGACAGCTACAGCCCACTGAGGTTGGAGGTGCTGGGTCCCAAGACTTTGCAACTTATCTCTCCTGCCTCACCATAAACGGAGCAAATAATGGTAACTAACACCCGGTGGTTATGAGGCTGCGGTGGAGCCTGGGGCAGGCACGGAGTCGGGCTCAGCTGTCTGAACCCCTTTTGCGGGAGAAGGCTGACGTCAGTGCAGGTGGACAGCGCTGGAAGGGGAAGATGTCCCTCCAAATAGGATGGAACCTGCTGTCCTTGAGCAATGACAGCCTTAATTAGAAATGACTCTCAGCCACGCCAGGGAGTCCCTCGCACCCCCAGCCCAGGGTCGGGTCTGCCTGAAAGTCACAGGCAGCAAAATCAATGCCCTTGAGCGTGTCCGGGGACCAGGCCCTGGGAGAAGCCTGAAGACCCCCAAGTATGGCCCCGCCACCCGTGCCCACACCTGCGGAGGGGTCCCAGGCAGGAGGGGGTGGCATCCCTGGAGTCTGCCCCCCTTCTGACCACCTCCAGGGTCAAGCTGCGGCCATCACTCTCAACAGGCTCCCTGGTCCACCTGTGGGGCCAACGTGGCCGGTGCCCTGTCCCTCGGAGGAAAGGCCCCGATCCTTCCAGTGACCTGCAGGACCTGACACGAAGTGACCCCACCACCTGCTCCTCTCCCACTGACCCCACACTCCCTCTAGGCCTCTGCCCAGCCAGGACCCCCCGCGCAAACATGCCGCTCTCCTTACCCTTCCTTGATCAGTGGTTCTCAAGTAGGGGCAACTGTGCCCCCCCCGAGACATCTGGCACCTCTGGAGACATTTCTGGTTATCACAACTCCTCGGGAGGAGGGGTGCTACTGGTGTAAAGTGGATGGAGACCAGGGATGGTGCGAACCCCCCACACGGCACAGGACAGCTCCCCAACATCAACAGCATGGAGGCTGAGAACCCTAACTCACAGCCCAGGGGTGGGGGTGGGGGCTTTCCTGACCCCAAGCTCCACAAAGTCCTCTCCATTCTGTGCTGCACTCCCTCCCCACCCCCGCTTCCAGGGACCAGCATCAGTCTGCAGCCCTGGCTTCTGCATCAGCGCCATGGGATTGGCACCTGCCTCCCCCGTCGGGCTGTGTGCACCCATCCACCCTGCCCTCAGCCCCCACAACCCCGCTCAGCCTGTCAGATGGGACAGGTGACCTCCCCCCATCCCAAGCCCCAGAAAGCCTGCTGGCTGCAAGTGGGTGACCCCGTCCCAACCCCCAGCTCTTGTCCCTCTAGGGAGCACACCCAGCTGCCTGGTCCCTCCCCACCTCCCCCTCTCCCCTGGCCCCCAGCAGCCAGGGCCTGCCCTCCCTCTGGGCTCCGGACAGGAAGGCAAGTCAGTACCAATTCGGAAGGGGAAGTGTGTATGTTTGGGGAGGGGGGTTGGGGACAGGAAGTAGGCAAACAATAGCAGCAAGACCTGGGGGGGGGGCCGAGGGCCCAAACCAGCTGAGCCCAGGAAGTGTCCCCGAGTCCCAGGGGAAACCAGCAGACTAATAGCAAATGAGGAGGACGACCATGCTGCCCACTGCTGGATCCCCAGTCCTGTCACCGGCACACAGCAAGCGCTCAATAAACGTCTGCCGACTGCTCCAAGCCCCGGGAGACAGCAGTGAGTCAGAGGAGAACCTGCTGGAGTGGGGAGTCTGCAGCCCCGAGCCCCCAAACTCCAAAGCCATCCCAAGTCCCCATGCCCGCCCCAGCACCCAAGGGCGCTGGCGGCCTGTGTGGGAGGACAGCCTGGGTGTGCAAGTGGGTCCTGCCTGGGCCTGGCTCAGCCTGTGGAGGGGGGCTGTCCCCACAAGTGCCACGGGGAGGGGAGAGGAAGGAAGAGGCCATGGAGATGCAGACCCCAGAGGAACCTGAAGTGTGAAGGCGGCTGGCCAGTTCCCCCTGAACCCTCCTGGCCTGGGCCGACCCCACCCCGCCTCACCGCTTCAGGGCCCGCCCTCTGCCCCTCGGAGCTAAGGTGTCTTCCGCCAGTCGGCTGACCCTGCATCCTGATCCGGGAGAGCCCACTGGGCGGGACAGGGAGGACCACAGCTGGGGCCGGGAAGATGCCCAGGATGGCACGTGGGACGCCCGGGCCCCCTCAGGACAATCATCAAGGTAGGCAGCACACGGTCCATACCGTCGCCCGTGCCTCCCGACGAGCCTATGGCCGGCGCCGCCGTTTCCACCGCGTTTCAGAGACGGGGAAGCTGACGTGGGGAAAGCGTGAGCGGACCGTCCCAGACGGAAGGAAGGGGGATGGGCCCGTGGAAGTGGGACCCAGCAGAACAAAGCTGGGGGTCTTCCAAGCGCAGAGGGTCGGACCAGCCCGGTGACGGAGCACAGTGGCGCGCGTGGTCTCTGGGCCCTCTGCGGGCGGGCGGGTGACGGCCACGCTCCCCTTGACCCCTGCAGCATCTCCCCGCCGGCTCCTTCAGTCAGGACAAAGTCTGGCCCTGGAAGCCCAAGTCATTTGGATGCCCTCAAACATGGTGTCCACCCTCCACCCCCTCCGCCCTCCCTCTCCCTCGGACCCAATGCTCCTGGAGAAACCGGCTCTGGAGCCCAGCCCTGCAGTCGGCAGACACCACCTCTCTGAGATCCCCCCGCCGCCCCCTGCCCATCAATGGGTTCGAAAGGACCGTCCTTGCCTCGGCCACCAGTGAGCTGAGGGCAGGCATCTCCCACTGTCCTGCTGTCCTTGGCAGCCCACTGCTTAAGATCTTCTCCGACGTAAGGCTGGGGTCCAGTTACCCCTGTCTCTTTAGAGGACCCCAAAACGAAGCCTAACCCCTCTCCACAGGTCCCTTCACACACTCAAAGCCGGGGGGCCCAGCCAGCAGCAGAGCGGGGGCCCCTCCTTTGCTCCATCCCATCCCTCCGCGCTCTGCCGTGAGCTATCCTCACTCAGTCAAGCACGCTGCTCCTAATGGCCTCAGTTTCTCAGCCTGCAAAACAGGGACAAGGCCTTGCCAGGCTGTGGAGAGGCTGAGAAGTAATAAGAAATGAGAAAACGGAAGGGCTCTGGGGCCACCAGGTGTGTGCGTCATCGGGCACCATGCCTTCCCGGTGCCACAGGGAGAGAGGACGGTCAGCCCTTAGGGTCACCCTGCGACCCCGCCAAGGACCTGCTCCCATGAGGGTACAGGGCCTGGTCCAGGAGAGATGCCACAAAGAACCCCTTCCACAGCGACATGCTGCCACCTTCTTCTCACCTAACTGGGCACATCATGAGTGTCGCCCTGCCCAGGTGGACACCGGCTTGCCACCCTGGCCCTGCCCTTGCCCCTACCTTCTGGGGCTGCCCTGCTTACAGGGGACCACCCACCCCTGCAGGGGCTGTCCCTCCGGGCTAAGCCATGTCCCCTCCACCGACAAAGCCAATGGTCAGTTATGTCCACAAACTGGTCTCGGTCTCTTTGAGGGACCCCGGTTCACCAACCAGGAACACTCCCTGCCCGGTTTCTGATTAGAAACCTGGGACTGGAGGGCGGGTGGGGCACAAGGCTGCAGGTGGAGCATCTGTCTGTGCCAGGCCCGAGCAGGCCCTGGGACCCAAGGACACATCACACAGGCCCCATCCTCCAAAAGCCAGGGCAAGAACAGTGGGGACACAGATGGAAGATTAATAATCACTGGACTGTGCCCAGCTCTGCAGCTTCTCTTGTCTCAGCCCCCACCACCTACGCATTAGCTCCCTGGTCCTCTTGAGGAGGAAACCAGCACCATGACCCCGTAGGTTCCCCTGTGCAGAAGAGGAAGCTGGCACGGCAAAACCCCAGGGACTGCCCCAAGGTCAACCCAGGTCTCCTGTGCCCCCACCCTGTGAATCAGCCATGGGTCAACCTCACAGAATGCCCCAGGGTCAGCCTGTTTGCCCGACAACTTTGGTAATAACCGCAGATGACTGACAAAAGTTGGCAGCGATCACTATGTGTGGGATACTGGACTGGATGCTTCTCAGAGATCACCTCCTTCCAGGCTCAAAACAACCCGAGTCATTACTATGCTGCTCGGCAGACAAAGAATCTGTGGCTCAGAGAAGTTAAGTCAATTGCCCAAGGTCACACAGCTCAAAAGTAACTGCGCAGAGATTCAAACCCAGGCACCCTGGATCCAGACTCGCGGACTTCAACACATACACTAAAACGTCATGTTATTGACAACCCCCCCCACCTCCCCACTCCCATGCCTGAGGGGTCAAGGGGGACAGTGATGAACCCCAGTCCCCCACCACTGGAGCAGGCTGGGTGACTGGGACCCAGGACTCTTATGCTGGGGACACAGAGATGACACGCGCCCGCGCAGCTCCTGAGTGCCAAGCGCGAGGGACGTGTAGGCACGGTGCCAGGCGCGCTCCATGCACCCTCTCTTTTAACCTGGCCAGGCGATTCCGTCGACTCTACCAAAGAGCTAAGCCAGGCTGGAGGCAGGAAGGGGTGGGCCCAGGGGGCGACAGCTGGAAGGGGAAAGACAGCTGGAGAGGCAACTCCAGTCGCCTTGACTGGAGAGGGGGGGTTGAGGAAACGGGGCACCACGAGACTCAGTCATGCCCACGCCGCGCAGTCACTGCCGACGGAACAGGGTACCAAACGCCGCAGCCCGTCCTCAGTTTCCCCACTAGCGAAATGGGCGCCAGACGTTGCCAGGACCCCCACCCCTACTCCACGGAGTCCTTCTAACCACCCCGGGGGGCCTCCAGGAACCCGCCTCCTGTTATTTTTAAAAATCCCTAAGTGTACGGAGGAGCCCAGAGGCCGGCCTAGGGCGCGGAACTGTGGGCCGCGGAGAGGGGCATGCACCGCGTAGGGGAAGACACCCGCTCTCCGCAAAGCCATCGCCGCCCCCCCGACGCCTCCTTTGTCCGGATCTCGCCGCGGCGCAGCGGACAAAGAACCCCCGCCCGCGGGCGCGGCCCCCCGGAACAGACCCTCCCCCCACAAGCCGCGCCCCCGCCCGGGCTACCCCTCCCCCGCCGCAGAGACCCCCGCCCGCGGCCGAGCCGCCCCGCGCGCGCCTCCACCCCACCCGGGTCTGTCCCTTCCCCTCCTACAGGCCCCCGCCCAGCCCGAGCGCCCGGTCCACCCGGCGCCCCGCTCACCATGGCGCCGTCCGCAGCCCGGCCCGAACGCCCCGCAGCAGCCCGGCGGGCCCGGCTACGCCCGCCAGCTAGCCCTGTCCGGCCGCCCCGCACGGTCCGGACGTAGAAGCCCCGCTCTGCGGCGGGCGGGGCGTCTCCGGTTCCGCCCCCGGACGGGGGCGTGGCCCTCCTGGAGAGGCCAATAGGAGCTCGCGCAGGGACGGCTGGGCGGGCCGGGCCGGGATGGGGTCACGTGCGCGCGGGGCGGGCCGCCCAGGCGGGGCGGGGGCTGAACGCAGCTGGCATAACTGGGGGCGGGGGGCGGGTTCGGCCTCCGCGCGCGCGCGGATTGGGCACGGGTGGGTGCTGGGCCCCGGGCCGGGAGCCCTCTCTCCATCCCGTCGCAGTCTCCTGTTACTCCCGCCCGCTTACGGAGGGGAAAACAGGGGCGCTCAGCAGGTAAGAGTGCGGCGTGTTGCCCGGAAGCAGGGAGCGGCAGAGTCCGGGGCAGGACCTCTGAGTTAAACGACTTTCCTTGGGCAGGGAGCTGGTCATTCTCTCGTTTCTTAGTTTATTAATTCATCATCCATCCATCTATCCATTCCACATTTATAGAAAACTGACCATGCGCTGTGTACCCCAGTGCTCGTGGGAACAGCCACTGACAAGACAGACAAGGAGCCTGCCCTCACGGAGCTCTCATTCTGCTGCAGGCTGAAGCTGTGGGCACTTTGCAGCCCCTTGGCCTCTTATAGTCACGGTTATGAACGTAATAACCCGGTCATTAGGACCCTCACCAAGTGCCACACCCTGTACTGACCTCTCAGCGCATTTCCAAGAGATAACTGAGAAAGGAAGAGCTATTCATTTTGCAGTTGAGGCTTCAAAGGGCTGAAGTGCCAAGGCCCCACGTAAGGAGTGCAGGATTCAGGCAATTACTGACGGGTAGTCCCCTTGTCCACTCAAGGAGCCAGTCCAGCAGGAGGACACTCCCCCTTGTGGCCAGCCGGGGGCCCATGAGGGGCAAGTGCGGGTCCTTCAAGGCCTCTGTGGCCCAGACTGCCTGCTTTGGAAGGCAGGAGGGGGCCGGTGGAGCCCCTCATCCTGGGAGCTGGGAGTCCTGTGTGGGAATGTCTTTGCCAGCCTCAAGCAGAGCCTTCTGGGAAAAGGCGGAGGGCCCAGCTCTGGAGGCCCTGGTGGCCAGGCTGACCTTACTCTCTCCGCTCTAGCCGCACTGGTCTCTCCTTCCTCTTTCAAAGGCACCAAGCTGTTTCCCATCTCTGGGCCTTTGCCTGTGCTGTCCCCTCTGTCTCCACCCAGCGCTGTCCCCTTTGTTATTTTCCCGCCTGGGCTTTACGGAATTGTACACTAGCAAGAGTTTATGATGCATGGGTATTGGACAGACTGCACCCTAGCCAAGTGGCCAGGCCCGGGAGGTGAGCTGAGGGTTAAGTAAGCGTGGACAGAGGGGGAGAGGGCTATACTGTTCCAGGCCAGCTCCCCAGAGGCCAGAGCCCAACGGCTCGGACCGGCCCCTGGCCCTGAGTCTGCTCGGCGCTGCCCTTGAAGCCTCCTGCCCCGCCAGCCACACCTGGGAGCCCAGGGTGAAAGGAAGCAGGTTCTTCCCGCGAAGCCAGTTTCAGTGGCCTCTGTGGTCTCAGCCTTAGGTGGCCAAAGACCTTCTCAGTGGTGAGGGCAGGGGAGGGGCAGGCTTGGAGACCGAGAGCCAGAGCTGGCGAAGAGATGACAGGAGAAGCAGGGACACTTTGGGGGAAGAGATTCTGGAAAGAAAAAATGGCGCGGGGGAACATGTAGAAGGTGAGAGTCAGACTGCCAGGTTCATTGCCGCCTTTCCTGCTGGGTAGCTTTAGCAAAGCAGCCTAACCTCTCAGTCCTGCAGTTTTGTCATCTGTAGAATGATCCATTTGGATCTTGGGCGACTGACTGCCTTTCTGTGAGCCTCAGCCTCCTGGTTTTCACTGTGACAGCCCACCTCTGGGGGGCTGGGAATAGTTCACCTGAGCCCAGCCGTTCACCATTCACGCTGCCCAGAGCAAGTTGCTTTGGTAATAACATTAGCAATGAATAAAGAGTAAGAGCAGCGAACCGTTCTAAGCACTACAGATGCATAAACTCATTTTAACCCCCATTTACAGATGGGGAAACTGAGGCACAGAGTGGCCCATGTACATAGAAATCACCTGGGGGCTGGGGAGGACGGGGCCTTGTTAAAATGTAGGTTGCCTCAGTAGGTCTGGACCTGAAGTTTTGCAGTTCTCACAAGCTCTCAGGTGGTACTGATGGTTTGGTGACCACGCTTCGAGCAGCAAGGAGCTGACGCACTTGCTAGAGGTCACAGCTGGTGAGCACCAAGCCTTGGTTCCAAGCCTTGCACTTAAGCTCTACCCTAGCTGCCTGCCCCAGCCCCCCCTTTCTCCCCTGCAAAGAGGCAGGAAGTACAGTTCCCCTCCCCAAGCCCATTTCCTCTCCTGGGGCTCCTACCACCTCCCTCCATTGGTGACATCTGGCCCGTAGAACCTCCCTGCCCCCAGCGTCCCAGGGGTCCTCCCTGTCCACAACACGGTGGTTTCAGATGCTCATTAGCCAGGAAGGTAATTAAGGGCGAGGGATGAGCTCACCCTGGCTCCCTGGGGCTTGCTGGGGCCCAGCTGGGCCTGCCCTGTGCCCTGCTTGCCTTAGGGCCCGGGTGGGGCTGGGACAGGGAGGGGCCTGCTGGAGAGTGCGGAGTGGGGAGACTCCAGCTGGGCCTCCCTGCCCAGCCCATGGCTCTTAGGGCTCCAGATCCAAAAGTGAAATGAAAACTGCTTGGCCAGAGGGAAATTCCCCAAAGGGTGAGAGGTGAGCCGCTGGTGATTAGGTGGGACACAGAGAGGGCGGCCCCTAGCTCTGAATCACACAGCGATCCTGGTCCAAGGGAGGAATCCTAACTTGCTGGCGGGCAGTTTTACCTTCTCTCTGGCACTGGCTCAGCCCCCTTATAACCGGGAGGGAACAGACCTCAGGGTGACGGTCTTGGGCAGTGCACACAGGAGCTCGAATTTAACGGCATGTTGTTTTTCTGCAAGTCGATGTTACTTTCTGTTTTTGGCACAGATACTGCTTTTCCATTTATGATACTGACATACCCATTCCTTTTAATTTTTTTAATTTAAAAAAGTTGAGGAGTTCCCGGCGCGGCGCAGCGGAAACGAATCCGACTACGAACCATGCGGTTGCGGGTTCGATCCTTGGTGCCACTCAGTGGGTTAAAGATCCGGTGTTGCCGTGAGCTGTGGTGTAGGTTGCAGATGTGGCTCGGATCTGGGGATCTGGCGTTATTGTGGCTGTGGCATAGGCCGGTAGCTACAGCTCCTGTTAGACCCCTAGCCTGGGAACCTCCATGTGCTGTGGATGTGGCCCTAAAAAAAATTTAAAAATTAAAAAAATAAATAAAAAGTTTAAACTTTTTTTTTCACCTCACCTGCATAATGGGGAAGTTCCCGAGCCAGGGACTGAACCCATGCCATAGCAGTGACAATGGATCCTTAACTACTAGGCCACCAGGGAACGCCCACTACCCGTTCCTTTTTTAATCAGTCTATTTAGGGGGAAAAAAAATTAGTGAGTTAGGAGTTCCCTTTGTGGCTCAGTGGTTAACGAATCCGACTAAGAACGATGAGGTTGCGGCTTCGATCCCTGGCCTCGCTCAGTGGGTTAAGGATCCGGCGTTGCCGTCAGCTGTGGTGTAGGTTGCAGATGCGGCTCGGATCCCACGTTGCTGTGGCTGTGGCGAAGGCCAGCAGCTACAGCTCCTGTTAGACCCCTAGCCTGGGAACCTCCATACGCCGTGGGTGTAGCTCTAGATAAGACAAAAAAAAAAAAATATTAGTGAGTTACCTTAAAGGAAAATGTAACAAACGGAGCCCCTTCTGTGGAGCAGTGGGCTCGGCGGTGTCTCTGAAACACCAAGGACACAGGTTCCATCTCCCGCCTGGCACAGGGGGTTAAAGGGTCCAGCATTGCTGCAGCTGCAGCCTGGGTCACAGCTGCAGTTCAGATCTGATCCCTGGCCTGGGAACTCTACTGTGGCCAAAAAAAAAAATGTTTAACAGAAGTAACTAGAGATGCTCTGAGGAAACAGAAGCAGTGAGGACAGTGGCAGATGAACGGCTGAGGGAACCTGCCAGAGGCGAACCAGACAGCCGCCCGCAGCCCAGCCCTCTCATTGCAGGGCCGAGCAGAGCGCCTGACGGCAGGACAGAGATATCCTGTGCGCTCCTGTGTCCAATGGAAAAGTCCAGGTGGGTTGTCATGTGTTAAGTATCAGAAAAGTCCAATTTGGAGTTCCCACTGTGGCACAGTGGAAACAAATCCGACTAGTATCCATGAGGATGAGGGTTTGATCCCTGGCCTCGCTCTGCGGGTCAAGATCCGGCGTTGCCGTGAGCTACGCTATAGGTGGCTCGGATCCCGCATTGCTGTGCCTGTGGTGTAGGCCGGCAGCTGTAGCTCCTATGCGACCCCTAGCTTAGGAACCTCCATATGCCGTGGGTGCGGCTCCATAAAGCAAAAACAAAACACCAGAGGAGTCCAACGCGTTGTCATTTTGAATGGAGCCCGGGCTGGCTCTGGCTTCGTTCCTGGAATTTGTGTTAGCAGCACGATGAAGGGAGGGGGAGGTTATGGCCACGCAAGGTGCCTTTCCGCGTGCAGTCCCCACCCCCCCAGACACGCACATACACCTGAGCACTGGAGCCCCTTCCCACTCGCTGAATCGTTCGTGTATTCGCTCAGTTTTACCTTCATTCAGCCAGTCTTTATGGAGCACCTACTGTGCGCCAAGCACTGTGCTGGGTCCTGGGGAGACAGCCGTGGGTCAGCTCGGGAGTCTCAGCCCTTCTGGGCCCTGCGATCTCCCTGGGGAAGACAGATGATAAACACAGAAGCAAGTACACCGTAGGGCTTGTCAGATGCTCTGTGTGCTGTGGAAAAAGGGCCAGAGGCTAAGGTGAGAGGAGGGTGGAGGCGGGGCTCCCAGAAGGTGTGTCCTGAGCCGGGTGGCTGCAACCACATCTTGGCACCAGACAAACTCACAGACGTGAAAGCAGGAAGACGATGGGTCGTGCAGGGGTCCCTTTTATTTTGATTTTTAGTTGATTTTTTATGGAGCTTCAGGTGCAGAGAATGATGGACTGACCATAATCCAGATCATGGCGTAGTCTCTTCTTTGGTCCTTGCATGACTTGTTTTTCTTAAGATCTCCCATGGTTATTTTAATCAGGTGATACACACCAGGTAGCCCACTGATCAAAAGCTAGGACCCTAACGGTGGCCGACATCCAGGCCTGAGGTCTCCGCTTCCCACGCCCACTGAGGCCCCCCTCACCGTGGATCCTGACTTCATTTCTCCCTGTTTTCCTCCTTGAACGGTTTTTAATATACCTACATCCTCAAAGTATATTTTCTACGTTAATTTCTTCTAACTAATGTTATTAAAAGGATATATTAGCTTCCCAGGGCTGATGGAAGAAATTACCTCAAACGGGGTGGCTTAGAACAATAGAAATCGGAGCTTCCGTCGTGGTGCAGTGGAAACGAGTCTGACTGGCAACCATGAGGCTGCAGGTTCGATCCCTAGCCTTGCTCAGTGGGTTAAGGATCCGGCGTTGCTGTGAGCTGTGGTATAGGTTGCAGACGCGGCTTGGATCCCGTGTTGCCGTGACTGTGGTGTAGGCCAGCAGCTACAGCTCCTGTTAGACCCCTAGCCTGGGAACCTCCATATGCCGCAGGTGCGGCCCTAAAAAGACAAAAGACCAAAAAAAAAAAGGGGAACGATAGAAATTTACTGTCTTACGGTTCTGGAGGTTACAAGTTCAAAATCAAGGTGCTGGCAGAGCCAGGTTCCCTCTAGGCTGGACGGAAGAGTCTGTTCTCTCCTGGCTTTGGGTGGGTGTCAGCAATCCTGGGCCATCCTTGGCTTGTAGATGCATCACCCTAATGCCTGTTTAAGATGTATTCTCAGGAGTCCCCGCTGTGGTGCAACAGCATCAGCTTCAGCTCTGCAGTGCCAGGACGCAGGTTCGATCCCTGGGCCTGGCGCAGTGAGTTAAGAATCTGGCGTTGTCGCAACCGCAGCATAGGTTGCAACTGCGGCTGGATCTGATGCCTGGCCTGGGAACTCTGTATGCCACGAGGCAGCCGAAAATGGAAAAAAAAATTTTTTTAGAGATATAGTCTCAGAAACTTTCAAGTGTATAATAGCAAACGATTAACTCTAGTCACCCTGCTGTACGTCAGAGCCTCACGACTTGTAGCTGAACGTTTTGTACCCTTTGACCTACGTCTCATTTCCCTCCCCGGCCATCGGCGTTCTCTTTTCTGCTTCTGTGAAACCCACTTGCTTGCTTTCTTTTTCCCGTAAAAGTGATAAGCGTGCAGTATTTATCTTTCTCTGTCTGGCTTATTTCACTTTACATATGGTGGAATAACATTATATTTATATCTATCTATCTGTCTATATATATATCTGCCACATTTACTTTATTCGTTCATTTATGGTGTTTCCATATCTTGGCTCTCATGAATAATGCTGCCAGAAACATGAGAATACAGATATCTTGTCAAGATTTCATTTCCTTTGCCTATATACCCAGGAGTGAGGTTGCTGGATCATACACTAGTTCTATTTTTAATTCTTTGAGGAGCCTCCATTCTCTTTTCATAGTGGCTGCACTGATTTACGCCCCACCAAAATGCACAAGAGCTGCTTTTTCTCCACATTCTCACCAACCCTTGTTATCTCGTCTTTTTGATGATATCCCTCTTAATGGATGTGAGGTGCTGTCTCGTGCTTTGGATTTGCGTTTCCCTGATAATTAGGGATGCTGAGTACTTTTCAGGTACCTGCTGGCCATTCGATGTCCTCTTTGGAAAAATGTATTCAAGTCCTTTGCCCTTTTTTGTTGTTGTTGTTGGAGGCACCTGCGGCATGTGTAAGTTCCGGGGCCAGGGATCGAATCCATGCCACTGCAGTGACCAGAGCCACTGCGGTAACAACTCCGGACCCTTAACCCACTGAGCCACAAGGGAACTCCTATTTATTCTTTTTTCTTTTTTGGCTACTGAGTTGTGTGAATTCTTTATATATTTTAGGATACTAACCCTCCCATCAGATATATGGCTTGCAAGTATCTTCTCCCATTTCGTAAGTGCCCTTCTCATTTTGTTGGTCGGTTGTTTTGCTGAGCAGAAGAAGCTCTTGAGTTTGGTGTTCGATGTAGTCGCACCTGTTTATTTTAGCTTTTGTTGCTTTTGGTGTTTTATCCAGGAAATCATTGCCAAGATTAATGTCAGAGTGTTGTCCCTGTGTTTTCTTCTAGGAGTTTTCTTCTAGGTTCCAGGTTTGATCTGCTGTGGGTTAATATTCGTGAGTGCTGTCAGGCAGGGGTCCAGTGTCACTTGAGGGCAGGTGGATGTCCGGTTTCCCCAGCACGGTTTATTGAAGAGACTCTCCTCTCTCCACTCTGCATTCTCGTTGCCTTGTCAAAAATCAGTTGACTGTAGACGTGTGGGTTTATGCCTAGGCTCTCTATTCTTTGTCACTGATCTCTGTGCCTGTTTTTATACCAGTATGTTTTACTATAGCTTTGTGATAGAGCTTGAAATCAGGAAGTGTGATTGCCACACTTTGTTCTTCTTTCTCAGGTTTGCTTTGAATACACGGGGTCTTTTGTGGTTCCATACAAAGTTTGGGGTAGTTTTTTTATTTCTGTGAAAAATGCCCCCAGATTTCTTTTTTCTGTTTTTGTTTTTTTTTTTCCTTTCTCAGCTGTACCCATGGCATAGGGAAAAATCCTGGGCCGAGGACTGAATCCGAGCCGCATCTGCAACTTACGCTACAGCTGCAGCAATGCCGGATCCTTAACCTGCTGTGCCACAGCTGGAACTCTCATTCATCTGTATTTTCTACTACATGTTCTGAAGTTTTGTTTTTGACATTTAAGTCCCTATATATCATTGATCATCGTATTATACTTACCTATAATTCCTACTAAAATTTTTAAGTCTTTTTTTTCTTTTTAGGGCCACAGGT
This sequence comes from Catagonus wagneri, assembly GCA_004024745.2. NCBI lineage: Eukaryota > Metazoa > Chordata > Mammalia > Artiodactyla > Tayassuidae > Catagonus > Catagonus wagneri. The sequence continues at coordinate 6,583,776 of PVHT020000063.1, forward strand.
GTGGCATATGGAAGTTCCCAGGCTAGGGGTCCAATCAGAGCTGCAGCTGCCAGCCTACGCCACAGCCACAGCCACAGCAACACCAGATCTGAGCCACGCCTGCAACCTATACCACAGCTCACGGCAACGCCGGGTTCTTAACCCACTGAGCGAGGCCAGGGATCAAACCCACATCGTCACAGACACTATGTCAGATTCTTAACCTGCTGAGCCACAACAGGAACTCCACCTTGGAATTCTTAAGAGTGACCCTTTAACAGATAAAATGCAATAAAGAAATAAAAAACGGGGGGGGTGTCCCTATAATTCTGCAGTTTTCAATGTGTAGTCCCCAGCATCACCTGGGAGCTTGCACATCCTCGGGCCCCCCAGCCAGGCCGCTGGACCAGGGACTTGAGCTGGAGCAGCATTTCAGCAGCTCCCCAGGTGAGTCTGGTGCATACACAAATGTGAGACCCACTTTGGTGACACAAGTTGCTGTGTCGTGAACTGCCCCGTTGGAGGGGCCCACGAGGCAAGGAACTGAATGCTGTGTACTGGGTGAGCTCAGAAGCGGGTCCCTCCCCGGTCACGCCTGCAGATGAGATGCCTGCAGAGCTGCCTGCCAGCCTCCCTGGTTCCTGATGCGCTGAGGAAAAACCACCCACAGCGCCCTGGGCCCCCTGAGGGAAGGGGTTGGAGGGTGTCTCCAGCAGGTCCTGACCTGTCCTGGCGGGGAGACTGGAGGGGAGCGAGGCGGGAAGGCGGCTCAGGCCCTGGGCGGCTCAGGCGCCTGCTCCTCTGCTGCCTTCCTCCTTCCTGCGCTGCAGACCCCGCGCTTCCCGATGCCTCCTGTCTTCTCTGCTCTCCCTTTGCACAGGCTGTTCCCGTGGCTGTTCCCTCCTCTCTCGGTCCAGACTGCTGGTCACAGTTGAGGACCCCGCCCCGGGGAGCCCTCCCTGCTCTGTGGCCACTGCCCAGCCCCGGTCTCACCATAGGGTCCCGTCCCCGGCAGGCCGAGCCCCCTGAGGCTCGGGACCAGGTCTGTGCCAACTTTGCAGCCCAGTGACAGTGGATTCTGAGCAGACGCTTCCTGAGAGCCAAGGCGTGAGGGATGGAGCCTGTCTCGCCTGCACCCTGACAGACGTGCCAGGGGACGCACTGGGAGGGGCGGGAAGGGAAGGTTCCTGCCTCGGCACGCTTCAGTCTGGGGGGACGGGGGGCAGAGGCCACCACCCTGAACAGTCCCTGAAGGCAAATAAGTGGCAATGTGTGGAGGGGGATGTGACCTTGACCACGGCCGGAGGTTTCCTGAAGGAAGCCATGTTCGAGGCCTGATCTAAAAGCTGAGCCAGAACAGCTACCCAGGGAGCTCCCGCTGTGGCTCAGCGGGGGTTTTTAGGGCCGTGGATGTGGCCCTGAGAAAGACACACACACACACACACACACACACACACACACACACACACACATCATGAAGTTTAATTTCAGAGAGAGGTAAATATATGCTCTGAGGAGTGATGTGAGGAGCCACCGGGGAGGGCGGGCCGGGGGCTGCAGGAGAGAGAGAGCGGGGGTCGGGGGCGTGCACCCTCTGAGATGCAAAGAGGTGGTGGAAAAGCATCGCAGGCGGGGGGAACAGTCAAGGCAAGGTCTTGAGGTGGGACCAGAGGGACGGGGCGGGGGCGGCTGGGAGGGAAAGAGGGGGTGGGGATAAGCGGTCCTCGGTCGGAGTCAGGGCCCTGGCGAGCCTGACCCTGGGGTGGCCCGGGGGGGTTTCAGGCAGGGGTGATGGGCTCCTTTCCCCTTGACCTGCCAGAATCTCCCTTCTCGCTCATTCTGGAAACCCCCGCGCCCGCCGTTCCCTGTTTCGGCCCTTTCCAGCGCCGGCTGCCTCCTCCACCCCCGTGACAGCTACTCCCTGGGCTGGAATTTCCCCAAGATCTGCCGCCTGGGAGGGGAACTAGCACCGATTAGATCGCTGTCAGGGCCGCGCTGCGTGGCCCTCCTCCCCCTGCCCCGCCTCGCGCTGGACGCCGCGACCCGGCCCCGGCCCCATCACAGGCACCAGGAGACCTGGACGCACAGCGACCTGCTCACGGCCACGTGGCCCGAGGGCGGGAGCCAGGACTGGAACCCAGCTCGGTTGCATCCCAGAGGCTTGTCAAATCCTACTGGAGCCTGGAGACAGTTTTGTGAAAGCGGGAGTTCCAGATTCTTCTGCCTCTTTCCCACCTACCTCCCTTCACTCCCCCCACCCCCACTTTGGTAAAGGTCGCCGGCGGCCGCCAGTTTGCTGAGCCAGATGCCGCAGACCCGTTCTGCGCCCCTCCTTGGCTGCCCCTCTTCCAGGGGCCAGCCCTGAAGCGCCGCTTTGACGGGCCTGTTGCGGCTTCACTATCCAGCGGATCTGGCTGGTGGTTCTCTCTCCCCCCCTTTTTTTGAAGATAGGGCCTCTTGGGAGGGACCAGAGAAAGTTTCTTCTTCCTCTTTTTTTTAGGGCCGCACCTGAGGCCTATGGCGGTTCCCAGGCTAGGGGTTGAATCAGAGCTGTAGCCGCTGGCCTACACCACAGCCACAGCCACACCAGATCCGAGCCGCGTCTATAACCTGCACCACAGCTCACAGCAACGCCGGATCCTTAACCCAGTGAGCAAGGCCAGGGATCAAACCTGCGTCCTCATGGATGCTAGTTGGGTTCATTTCTGCTGAGCCACGTTGGGAGCTCCCTTCTTTTTTTCGTGTGTGTGTGTGTATTTTTTTTTTTTTTTAAGGCTGCACCTGCACCATGTTGAAGTGAAGTTCCCAGGCTAGGGGTCAGACTGAAGCTGCAGCTGCCTTCCACAGCCACAGCCACGGCCACGGCCACAGCAAGCCAGACCCAAGCAGCATCTGTGACGTGTGCCAACGCTCACAGCAATACCGGATCCTTAACCCACTGAGCGAGGGCAGGGATGGAACCTGCGTCCTCACGGACACTAGTCAGGTTCGTGACCTGCTGAGCCATGGCAGGAACGCCCTCTCCCTCTCCCTCCCTCTTGAGAAAAAAAGGAGGAAATTAAATTGTGGCAGTTATCATTGATCTTGAGAAAGCCACACTGAGGTCTGTGGGCACCTTTCTTTGAAGATACACCTCACATGATTGCAGTGGCTTCAGTGGGTCTGGAGGCCAGGCCAGCTGGCCTGTCCCTGGTGTCCCCATAGAATATTGCAGGGCCGGCCAGCTACTCCCATCCTAGAGGAGCCGTGGGGAGCTGGTGGCCCCCAAAGCCCACCCCTTCTGCCATAAGAGAAGTCGTGAGGGACTCAGAGTCACCACCCTACCTTCCTTGAAGCCGTGTCCCCCCTGGGGGGGTGGTGTTCTGAAACTGCCTGTGGTAATGGGTGCAGAGCCCCGTGAAGACACCAAAAACCACTGACTTGTACTCTTTAAACAGGGGGATTGCATAGTAGGTGGATTATAGCTCAATATATATATTTTAAAAAACACACAAATGGAGTTCCCGTCGTGGCTCAGTGGTTAAGAAATCCGACTAGGAACCATGAGGATGCGGGTTCAATACCTGGCCTTGCTCAGTGGGTTAAGGATCCAGTGTTGCCGTGAGCTGTGGTGTAGGTTGCAGACAAGGCTCGGATCCCGCGTTGCTGTGGCTGTGGTGTAGGCCGGCGGCTACAGCTCCTGTTAGACCCCTAGCCTGGGAACCTCCATGTGCCATGAGTGCGGCCCTAGGAAAAAGGCAAAAAGACAAATAAAAAAAATAAAATAAAAAATAAAAAACACACAAAGCAGTTCTCTGGTGGCCTAGAGGCTGAGGATTCGGTGTTCTCGCTGCTCTGGCGTGGGCTGCTGCTGTGGTGCGCGTTGGATCTCTGGCCCTGAACTTTTGCCTGCTGTCGGCATGCTCCTCACCCCCCAAAAAAACACACACACACCCTTAACCCAAGTGTCCTGTGTCCTCCCCCGGGGGCCCAGACAAGTGAAATGTGGGGAAAAAAATCATGACAACACTCAAGTATTACCTGATAGCGATAGTCAGAGCTAACAATTTCTTTTTCTTTTTTGGCTGCGCCAGCAGCATGCAGAAATTACCAGGCCGGGGACAGAACCTGCGCCACAGCGGTGACGACGCTGGATCCTTAACCCACTGTGCCACCAGGGAACTCCCTGAACTAACACATCTTTAGTGCCAGTGACATGCTGGTTAACTGCTATGACTGTCACCCCAGCTCTATCAGGCGGACGTGATGTTCCCCTCGACAGATGGGCAAACCGAGGCGCACGGTGGGGACGCGACTTGCCCAGGTCACACGCAAAGACGTGTCAGAGCAAGACTTAAACCTCAGGAGTTCCTGTTGTGGCTGAGCGGGTTGAGAACCCAACATAACACCTTTGAGGATGCAGGTTCCATCCCTGGCCTCGCTCAGTGGGTCAAGGACCCAGCGTCGCTGTGGCTGTGGCGTAGGCTGGCAGCCGTAGCTCTGATTCAAACCCTAGGCTGGGAACCTCCCTATGCCACACTGCAGCCCTAAAAAGAAGGGAAAAAAAACATTTCAGTCCTACAGTCTATCTCCAGTACCGTCTCATCGACCCCGGGTGCAGACAGCGGCAAAGGGGATAATCGTGTGATATCAACAAGCGTCCCTACTGGTGGTCCCACCGTGTTCCTATCAGCGTCAGTAACCCACGGGCTGGTCTAGGTTCGGACAGCCTCGTTTTTCACTGCGATCATGTGGAGCATATCTGTTCAGAAAGCTGCACCCTCCTCTAAATCATCCTCTTTCAGCTCTGCCCACCCCCACCGCTTCCCCACACCCCCGCTGGCTCTACTCTTGCACATCTTACTGTCACGTCCTTTCCCGCATAAATTCTGCAGAATGCGTCTCTGTGATAAGAACTCTGCCCCAGAAATCACGTGTTTGTTTAATTACCACGTTCATACCTACGAGAAGTTAATGATTCCGTAATATCCTCCCAAGTCCCCCCCCCCCGCCCCCTTTGTGTTTCCTAAATGTATTTAATGAGTGTCCACAAATCAAGGACAATGTCCGAACGTTGCATTCGGCTGGGCTAGCTCTCAAATCCCTTGGAAGCTAGAACGATTCTTTTTATTTCCTTGACTTTTTGTCTTGCAGAAAGTGTGAGATCCTGGCTCTTCAGCATTGATTTGCTGCCTCTTAAAGGCCTTCCAGCAGAAACCGGAAAGGTGTGTGTGTGTTGGGGGCGGTGATGGGAGCCTGGCCCGGCCTCCGGGCCGGTGGACAGTCTGGTATTTCCATCCCGCTGGTTATCTGGAAAAAAATAAAATTGGGCCTTGGTAGAAAAGAGAGGCACATTGATGCTGGCAGCAGCTGAGGACATTCATTTGTCCGTTTTGTCACAAATGCTGTCCATACCACCTTTCGAGCATATCCGAAACCTCCCCATTCTCGCAGTGGATGGGGGTCTCCCCCCCGCCGACCAGGGGAGAGCTGGTCGTGGGCTGGGCTTTAGGTGAAGAGGGAGCAGGTTCCAGGAATATCCTGGAGGGCTGACTGGTTGGGTGCAGTGGCCGTGTGAGCCAGAGCAGGAAGGCGTCCAGGGGGCTCTGGCCAGCCGGCTCCCTTCTCGCCGAGCCTCGAGCTCCTGTGCACTGACCCCTCCTCCCAGGGGAGGTGACACCCACCGGAATGAGGGTGACTCGCCCTCAGCACGGACCACCAGCACCCCAAGCCTTCCAAAGAGAACACCAGATCCTTAGCCCACTGGGCGAGGCCAGGGATGGGACCCGTATCTTCACAGCCACTGTTTCGGGTTCTTAACCCACCGAGCCACAACGGACACTCCTTTTGGTCCACGCCTGCGGCATGTGGAAGTTCCCAGGCCAGGGATCAAGCCTATGCCACAGCAGCAACCTGAGCCACAGCAGTGACAACTAACTTGCTGAGCCACAAGGAAACGCCCTTTTCTTGTCCCTGCGTGCCTTGGTGGTGACCATCCTGCATTAATGGAGAGGCATCTTAGAAGGTGACTAAGGGTGTGGATTCCGGTCCTCACAGCCACCTCCCTGCCGCGTGATCTTAGCCGATTTACTGCATCCACTGGGACTCAGTTTCCTCACCTGTAAAATGAGCATAACTACACAGACCTCTTAATAGGCTTGCTGGGAGGATTAAATGATGTTGAGTAATTTTCCTAAGGGTGAGTTAATACTCGTAAAGCGCTTAGAAACATGCCCAGCACGAGTAAATGATCCTGCTCCCCCTCGGTCCTGCTTCCTTCTGACGTGACCTCTGTAGTCTTTGGCACTTTGCTTAATTTACGACACGTAGGTCCCAGATTCTTCTTAGACATTTTCCACCTGGGATCAGCCGTTTCTCAGAGGAGCCCTGTTCCTTTTGGCGATAAGTGGGATTGAGAGTTCACCGTCTAGACGTTAGGGGGATTTGTGGCTACCAGGTTATCGTTGCTCGAGGCTTACAGCTGGATAAACTGGTCGTTCTCACTCACAGTCAGGATTGCAAGGTTTTTCTGGCAAAACATTGTAAAGCAACTATAAAAAATAAGCGGAAAGGATGATGAGGTTATCATTTAACGTCTTCGGCCTTACGTATCTTTTTTTTTTTTCTGTCCTTTTAGGGGCGCACTCACAGTATGTGGAGGTTCCCAGGCTAGGGGTCCAATCGGAGCTGCAGCTGCCAGTGTACGCCACAGCCACCAGTCTACGCCACAGCCACAGCAACACAGGGTCTGCCCCGCATCTGCGACCTACACCACAGCTCACGGCAATGCTAGATCCTTGACTCACTGAGTGAAGCCAGGGATCGAACCTGCGTCCTCACGGATGCTAGGTAGATTTGTTTCAGCTTAGCCATGACGGGAACTCTGGTTTTACGAATCTTTTTTATTTTCACATAGAAAACCTTGGTTCCTAACAACATTAACACAATTTCTTCTCTTCTTTATCTTATATCATAAAGCTAACTGTTTCAACCTAGTAATACCAATATAGTCACTACCTATAAGATGACTGAGTGCGGTTGAAGTTTTGTTGTGCTTTTGTTTCTTTGTGATTCCGTGGTCCTTAGGATAAAGCCCATTAGAGATGTTCAATCAAAATCTGGTTGGGGGGAGTACGTGCCTGCAGCATGCAGAGCTCCTGGTTCAAGGATCAAACCTGAGCCACAGCAGTGACCCAACCCACAGCAGCGACAATGCCAGATCCTTAACCCCCTGAGCCATAGGGGAACTCCTGAAATGCTATTTTAAATTTACTTCCAATAATCCTTAGTGTGGTTGCTGAGTTGACATTCAGTTAGGCTTATTCACTTCTGTTGGGTATTTTTACTTTAAGGGATTGCTTTTTTTGTCTTTGCTTTATAATTTTGTAAACTCTTTGCATTTGCAAAATACAAACTCTAAATCCAGATACACTCAGAGAAGCCTAGCTTCCACTTCTGTCCCTTTTACTAGTTACCTCTCTCCCTATAGGTAACCGCTTTTGTAAGTTTTTGCTTTATCCTTACATTCTTTCTTTATTTTTTTTATTTTAGGGCTGCACCTGCGGTATATGGAAGCTCCCAGTCTAGGGGTCGAATCAGAGCTGCACCTGTAGGCCTAGACCACAGCCTCAGCAACTCAGGATCCTAGCCACTTCTGTGACCTGCACTGCAGCATGTGGCAACACTGGATCCTCAACCCACTGGGCGAGGCCAGGGATTGAACCTGCATCCTCGTGGATACTAGTTAGGTTCTTAACCCCCTGAGCCATCACAGGAACTCCTGTGCTTCCATTCTTTTTGAAAATATAAGCAAAGGTACGTATACCCCATACATATTCAGAAGATGGAAGGCTTTGCAGACACAGGGCTGCTCCTTGGATTTTGTTTTTTTCACTTGATGGAATAACCTGGAGATGAGGCCAGTGCCCTGTAGGGAGAGCGTTGTCTTTTTCTCAGTGGTCCTGTCCTCCCGTGCGGCTGTCCGCTTCATTCCACCAGCTTCCCCTTGGTGGATGCTTGTGCTGTCCCCAGTCTTGGCTGTTACTATTCGCACAGCAGGAACAACACACAACTTTGTGCCTTCGTGAATGTGGAATTTGGACAGTGTATTTGGGGGGTAGATTCCTAAATACTCTCATGGGATTAAAAAAAAAAAAAACCCAGCTTTCTCTGAGTTCTCGTTGTGGCTCAGCAGGTTAAGAACCTGATAGGGTGTCCGTGAGAGGATGTGGGTTTGATCCCTGGTCTCACTCAGTGGGTTAAGGATTTGGCGTGGCCCTAAAAAAAAACAACTTTCTCTTCAGACTAATTTTTTAGAGCGGTTTTAGGTTTACAGCAAAATCGAGAGGCGCTGGTGGGGTTTTTTTCAGTCATAACTGAAATAGATATTGCCCAAGGGTTCCCGGAGCTCTGGGTGTGCATTACAGCTGTGCGCTGGCGTGGGTGGAGGTGCCACCTGCTGAGACAGGAAGAAGGCCTCTTTCTAACCTTGTGCGACGCGGTGCGACAACTGAGTTGTGCCTGGCGGGCGGAGCGGGCGGTGTGGGGACGGAGGCTGAGGAGGGCTGGAGGATGCGGACAGCAGCAGTGCTCCGGTTTCAGCTGAAGGGGAGCCCAGGGTGGCCCCAGGCTGTTCTTGGAGAAGGGGGCAGGGCGGGTCTGGCCCACCTGACACTCTCAGCCCCAGCTCCTTGTGCAGGGACCGCCAGCATCTCACGGGCAGGAAGCGGGTTGGGGAGGGGACTGGGGTCTCTGTCCCTGCCGACTGCAGCCCCCTCAGTACCGACCGGGACAAGCGACACGCCTGCAGTTCAGGGAAAGACAGCCTGAGCCGGGCCCAGATCTGGGAGACCCGGGTTGGAATCCCAGCTCTGCCTCTGGGACCTTGAGCAAATCGCCTAACGTGGCTGAGCCTCGGGCTCCGCCTCTGTCCAGCGGAGGCGAGGACGCTGCGGGAGGGCACACGACAAGCGCCTGACCGCGGCCTGGCACGTAGCAGCCGCTCCGTGGCAGAGCTGGGGCTCAGCTCTTGGGAGCCCAGGTTCCTTTCTGAGCTGGAGCAGCTAGAATGCCCTGACCTGTGGCACTGGGTCAAGTCTGAGGGGAAGGGCGGCCGCAGAGGAGGTGGTCACCCTCTGGTCCCGAGGCAGGTGGGCTCTAGAATAGACAATTACAACCAGCCTCTTGTTTACCCTTCCTGAGGCGTGAGCTAGGGGGCTACGGGACACATTTACAGCCAGCTGCCCATCTAGACTCCGAGACAGAAATGACAAGAGGCGCAAGGCAAATAACTGGTTCTTGTCTTCCCTGAACTTTTTTCTTTTTTTAGGGCCGCACCCACGGCATATGGAGGTTCCCAGGCTAGGGGTCGAATTGGAGCTGCAGCTGCCAGCCTACATCACAGCCACAGCCACGCCAGATCCGAGCGGCACCTGTGACCTACACCACAGCTCACCGCAGTGCCGGATCCTTAACCCACTGAGCAAGGCCAGGAATCGAACCCGCCTCCTCATGGATCCTAGTTGGGTCCGTTTACCGCTGAGCCAGGACGGGAACTCCCGTGAACTTGTTAAACCATGGTAACGACAGGATCAAAAGGGGGCGCTAAGCCCTGCGTGGACAAAAGACCAAGAGGTCATGCACTCCCCATTTGCAGGGTCAGGGAGCCCCCAACTACACATGTGCAGAGAGACCCCTGTGGGTCAGAAAGGGCGGCGGGGGGCAGACCATAATAAGTCTAGCTAACCTTCCCGCCATGTTCTGTTTCGGAATCCATCTTGGCCAAAAGACGTGCACACGGATCGGATCGGGGAAGGGCCCCGGGTCTGGTCAGGTGTGAGAGATGAAACCAGCGAACCGGCTACAGGAAGACAAAGACCCGGAAGAACGGCCCTTGTAAGCGGTTTAAGGCCCGTCTCCGGGCACAGTCCCCGCTGCGGGGCCGCCCTCAGCCTCGCTTCTCCTCTGGGTCCGTGTCACGGCCGTGCTGCTTCTGCCTCCGACACGCTGTCCCGCAGGCTGCCCTGCGTTTCTAACGGTACACTTTCGGCCAGTTTTTACAGTCTTGGCCTCCTTGGATCTCTTAGGTGGAAACGAAAATGAAGGCCTAAGAAAACAAAAGTCCGCCTGACTCACGGACCCACCCAGACCCAGACCTGCCGGCTCCACTTCGTCGGCCCGGCCGGGGAAGGGGTTGGCCCCGCAAGCACGAAGATGGCCCCAAGGAGAGAGTTAAGCGTTTATACTGTGGTCTCCACCGCCATCCGAGGCCTAGAGAACTCAGCACACGACCCCCTGCCTATAAAAAACCCGATTCTCCCCCAGCGGCGGGGGCTCTGAGTTCCTCTTGTCTGGGGCTCCGGGCCACTCTGCTGGTCCCTAAGTCTTGCTTGAGATTTCACTGCTCCGGTCATCCAACGTTCTCTCCCCCCGCTGCGGGGCCGCTCCTCCTCTGAGTCCGAGTTACGGCCGTGCTGCTCTCGCTCTAACAAAAACATTCCTGCTTTCAACAGCAGGCAGGAATCGGGGCTGTTTTGCTCTTAGCCTCTAGCTGGTCTAGTGGCCAGGATTCCTGGTTTTCACCCAGGCGGCCCAGGTTCAATTCCTGAGCGGAGAATTAAGATCTGGCTTCAAGCCATCCCTCACTGCTGTCCCTCCGAAATCAGTACTCCCTTGGGAGCACTCGCTACCACCCAGGGTGACCCCCAGCGCCCATTCACCCTATGTTGACCGGGAAATCACTGCCTGAAGAAAGGACCCTTCACAGGTGGGAGTCTGCCTGAGCCGGGGGTCCCCACAAGACCCACCTGCCCTCAGATAGTGGAGGAACCCACCCCGCAGCAGTGACCCGAGCCATAGCAGGGACAACGCCGGGTCCTTTAACCACTAGGCCACCAGGGAACTCCAAGGATCATCTTTTGGAGAAGGCAAAGCCAGGACTCTCATACAAATATTAAATCCTTGAACATATATCAAGGATTTTCTTTGACTCATGAATTTATGAGGGAACTAGTAAGATGTTACAGCCAATTCAAAGGGGGATTAAAAATCTAAGAAATACACACACACACATAACACACACACAGAGGCAGGCAGTTAGCAGTGCCGAAATGAAGTTACGAATAAGGGCAAAACTGGTTCAAGTGCACAGGGCAGTAGTCAATTGTCTCTGCACTGGATGCAAGCAATTTGCATTTCTATGGGGATAATAATTTGCATGACAATCGGTTTTCTACACCATGTAAATATCCCTTGAAGAGGGTGAAAGGCCAAAATAACCCAGAAGGCTGCCCTGGGGAGGACACTGCCTCGTCTTTTCCCCCATTTCAGAACTTTTCATAATTTGTACACACACACACACGCAGACACACACACAGAGTCACAGTCACTGGCAAATGCAGTCACTTACACCCACCCACGTCACAGGCACAAGCCTCACGCTGTGTGTGTCTGCGAGTTTCCACTTGACTCTCTCTCTCCCGCAGATGGTGATTCCAGCTCCCACCTCCGCGGCTTTGCTCCGCCCCGCCCGCGCCCCTGCCAAGCGCCGTCCCCCATGGAGCCTCTGCCCACCAAGCTCTTATCCACCTCTTAAAGCCCCCGCCGAAGGCCTCTGAGCAGGAATCCGCCCTACCCCACCACCCGCGTCCTTGTTTCCCTCCGTCTCCCCCACGCCTCCACTCTGGCCCCCGAGTAGCGTAGGAGCGTGGATTTCGGGGTCTGTTCAGTCTGCTTTTGTTTTGTTTTGGTCTCGTCCCCGGCAGGTGGAAGCTCGCAGGCCAGGGATGGCACCTGCGCCACAGCAGCAACCCAAGGTGCTGAAGTGACAATGCGGGATCCTTAACCCGCTGAGCCACAAGAGAATGCCAGCATCATTCAGTCTGGGTTTGAGTCCCAGCTGTGGTACTTCCCTGCTGTGTGACTTTGGGTGGGTCACGGCATCTCTCTGAACCTACGTCTCCCCGCTTGGGCAGTGGATGATAAGAGAGCCAAACTCCAGGTTATTTTGTTTTGTTTTTATGGTTCACTTAGCAGAGGCAGGGAATGCCCTTGGCAGAGGGTCTGACACATTGCGAGCGCAGCTGTCCTTGCTGCTGTGAAAATAGGGTTCCTCATCCACTGGCTGGCTGCAAAAGGGCTCCTTCTACAGGTCAGTGCGGACGGGTCACTTTTGAGCAGCTGGGGTGGCAGGGGGGGCTCCTTGGCTCCTTGACTGCCTGCAGATGCGCCCCCAGCAGCTGCTGTCAATTCCCAGAGCTGGGATTAAGCAGAGAGGCTGCCGGGAACCCCAGTCCCAGGAGGGCTGCTGGGGCCAGTGGCTGCAGCTGGGCTGACTCCCCGCGGGGCTGCGGTGATGGATGGGAGGTTGGTGGGGGAAGAAGTGGCTGCTCTGGCGACAGCTGGCCAGACACTGATGGATGTCACAGGGGACCAGGGATGCAGGGCAGACCAGAGGGTCTGAGGGGCAAAAGGAGAACCTGAAAAGGCCCGCCTGGCACTCGCTCAGCTAGACGAGCAGCCTGATAGACACAGAGGGCCTGGGTGAGGGGTGGGCATTGAGTCTGTTTCTGCTTTGTAAATGGATTCATTTGTGTTATTTTTTAGGTTCCACATATAAGTGACATCCTATTCCATTTGTCTTTTTAGTAGGGTATTCTCTAGGTCCATCTGTGTTGCTGTAAATGGTAACATTTCATTCTTTTTTAATGGATGAGTAATATTCTATTGTGTGTGTGTGTACACTACATTTTCTTTATCCATTCATCCATCTATGGGCATTTATGCTGTTTCCACGATTGGCTGTTGTAAATAGTGCTTCAGTGAACATGGGGTGCAGATATCTTTTCTTTCCTTTCTCTTTTTGGCAGATAGCTTTTTTTTTTTTGTCTTTTTGCCTTATCTAGAGCTGCACCCGTGGCATATGGAGGTTCCCGGGCTAGGGGTCTAATTGGAGCTGTAGCTGCCGGCCTTCGCCACAGCCACAGCAATGTGGGATCCGAGCCGCGTCTGCAACCTACACCACAGCTCACGGCAACGCCGGATCCTTAACCCACTGAGCAAGGCCAGGGATTGAACCCACAACCTCATGGTTCCTAGTCAGATTCGTTAACCACTGCGCCAAGATGGGAACTCCAGCAGATAGCTTTTTGAGACAGTGCTTCACTTCCCTACGATAACTACCCACAAGTGGGATTGCTGGATCGTGTGACAGCTCTGTTTTTCATTTTCTGAGGAACCTCCATAATGTTTTCCACAGCGGCTGCAACAACTTACTTTCCCACCAACAGTGCAGGAGGGCTCCGAGGTCCATTGCGGGCAGGAGGGCGACTCAGAGAGAACCCTGGCTGCAGTTGGGAGGGCGAATTCAAGTCAAGACTGGAGGCTACTCGAGGCTTGGTGATGAAGCGGGAGAGGCTGAGGGCCCAGCGTGGGCAGGGGGCGGGGTGGGGGACACGACAGCCTTGAGGGTGCTGAGAGGACAAGGCTGCAGGCGATAATTTCCTGGGCAGATGGTACCACAGAGGCAAAGATGCCCACCTCGCTTGTTTATTGAGCCCGTGGCTCTACCCTCCTTGGTGTGGGCCGCACAGACAGCTCTGAGGGAGGAGACCCCGCCGACCAGAGTGGGGGCAAGTGGGAGAGAAAAGGAGAGCAGAGCCCAGGACTGCGTGCTTTCCTCGGCGCAAAGTGCTTGTTGCACGTACTGTCCCATCCAGTCCTCATCGCGGCCCTGCGAGGAAGGCGTCAGTGTCATACCCAGTGTGCCCGCAGTGTTAGAATTTAGGCCGGCGGCTGCCTGCAGGGACAAGGAGGGGGCAGTGACTAGAGGGTGAGCTCTGTGGGATTTTCGGGGAGGCTGATAATGCAGTTAATTCACAAGTGTGTTTTCTTTGTGAGGATTTGTTGAGCTGTGCATTTAAGAGGTATGCCTTTTTTTTCTGTAAGATTTTTATGCCTCAACCAAAAAATCATATATATATATATAATATATACTTTAAGTGTTATATGCATTTTATAAATGACAAATCACTGCGTTTTGGGGGTTCATTGACATACTTTAGGTTCTACTAGCAGGTGGTAGAGCTGAGATGGGCCCCGAGGAGTGCTTGCCTAGAAACCTAGTTCTGGTCTCCTTCTGGCTGGGCTTTTTTTTTTTTTTTTTTCCTTTTTAGGGCCAAACATGTGGCATATGGAAGTTCCTGGGCTAGGGGTCAAATCGGAGCTGCACCTGCCAGACAACGCTGGATCCGAGCCACATCTTCGACATACGCTGCAGCTTGTGGCAACGCCAGATCCTTAACCCACTGAGTGAGGCCCGGGATGGAACCCGCATCTTCACGGGGACTATGTCCGGTTCTTAACCCGCTGAGCCACAGCAGAAACTCCTCTTGGTAGCTTTTTAACAAAGTTGCCCTTCCAAGGATGACCTGCAGAGGGAGACAGAGAGCTAGGGACGCGCCACGGAGGCCAAGAGGCACCCCGACCAGAAGGGAGCGCTGCTGTCGCAGGCGGCGGGCGCGGGGCGGGCTGGGGCAGCGGAATTTTGGAGGCAGGGGACTGGGCAGCCCCCGGGGAGTGAACTCTTACTTCCGTTCTTACAGAGGAGGCCCCCGAAGCCTCGAGAGCTGGAAAGGCTCTCCCTAAGGGTGACCCAGCATCTCAGGATTCCCCTAGTCCCTGCCCCTGCCCGGGAAGCTGGAGTTGCATTTCCCAGGTCTGAGGGCCCCAGGGGTCAAGAGCCGAGTCCAGGACCCCTCCCGCCCCGCCCACCAGATTGTCCCTTAGGAGTCGGGCATCCCAGGTTTCAGCGATGCCCAGCACAGTCCGCTAGGACGCACGGGGAAGCGCGCCTGGATGGGGTCCAGGGAGTGAGCTGATAGTCCCTGAAACAACCGGCCAGGCTAATCCCAGGGGGTGGGAGCCCATCAGGCCCAGTATAAAGGGCGGCGGGGGAGGGGGGGCGCGGTGCGGGGAGCGACGCCAGGTGGCGCCCTTCAGGTTCATCTCCTGACCTTTTCCACTTTCTAACTGGAGGTTTCTGGAACGGTGCAGTGGGATGTGTCCCTGCAGGTGCGTGGCGCCCCAGGGCTGGTCTAATCCGCCCCCACCCCGCCTCCCCCGCCGAGGCCTGGGTTCTTCCTGCTCGCCAGCAGTTAACTTTAGCAGGTGGCTGGGTGGGGAGAGAGGTGAGAGGCCAGTGGGTTCAGACTCTGCAGCTGCCACGCACACCATGTGACCTGCGGCTGCAATCGCCACCCTGAGCCTCATCTGTAAATTGGGGAGGCTGAGCCCCATTTTGCCAGAAAATTTCCTCCTGTGTGAAATGAAATACCCCACCGGGCCTGGCACATAGCCTCTCTCTTTCTCTCTCTCTGGCAGATCCCGTTTGGCCAACAGGAGCCTGCAGGCCAGGATTTAAGGCATTGCTGATAGAGCTTTAAAATAAATAAATAAATAGAAGTTCCTGTCATGGCTCAGTGGTTAAGGAACCCAGCTAGGATCTATGAGGATGCGGGTTTGATCCCTGTCCTCACTCAGAGGGTTAAGGATCCTGTGTTGCCGTGAGCTATGGTGTAGCTCGCAGACTTGGCTCAGACCCTGTATTGCTGTGGCTGTGGTGTAGGTTGGTGGCTATAGCTCCAATTTGAACCCTAGCCTGGGAACCTCTATAAAAAGACAAAAAAAAAGACAAAAACAACAGCAAAATATATATACATACTAAAAAATATAAATATACAGCATAGATAATAAAGATATATAATATAGATAATAAATATATTTATTAAATAATATAATAAATATAATATAGATAATAAACATATGAAATATACATAGTAAATATATACAGTTTTTTAATTTGGAGCAGAGATGAATTTCCCACACAGAAGAATTCCGAATAATCCACCTCAATCAGCCAGGTGATCAAGGTCGTTACAGACAGTGGTAGGTCATCTAGAGGTCATGTGCCCTTGATATGTCTGTCATGAAAAATACCTTTCACCTCTGCGGGCTTCCTCCCCAAACACTCTACCCCATTCTAATCATGAGAAGACCATAGGACGAATCCCAGTCGAGGGATCTGACAGCTATTCCTGGAAAGTGTCAAGGTGGTCAGAAACCAGGACAGTCTGAGAAACTGCCACGGCCCAGTGGAGCCTGCAGTAGGAGTCAGTGTAATGTGGTGTCCTGGAACAGAAAAAAGACTTTGGGGGGAAAAAAGCCTAGGCAAATCTGAATATAGCACGAACTTAGTAAATAATAACGCGTCAGCGTTACTAGCAGGGGAGGCTGGATGTGAGTGTATGGAATGCTCTCTGCCACCTTCACAATCTTCCTCTAAATCAAAAACTATTCTATGGAATAGCAAGGAGCTCCAACTGTATTGCACGGGGAACTGTATCTAATTACATGTGACGAATCCATATATGTACATGTAACCGGGTCACCACACGGTGCAGTTGGAAAATCTGACAGAAATCTGTAAACCAGGTATAATGCAAAAAAAAAAATAAAAAATAAATTATAAAAAAAATCAAGAACTATTCTAAAATTTAAAGTTTATTTAAAAAATCTGAGGGTGGACAGACATGGCTAACTTCTTATTTTGACTAGTGAATAAAGACATTAAAAACCAAGGAGTTCCCGTCGTGGCTCAGTGGTTAACGAATCCGACTAGGAACCATGAGGTTGCGGGTTTGATCCCTGGCCTTGCTCAGTGGGTTAAGGATTCGGCGTTGCCGTGAGCTGTGGTGTAGGTTGCGGACGCGGCACAGATCCCACGTTGCTGTGGCTGTGGCGAAGGCCGGCGGCTACAGCTCCTGTTAGACCCCTAGCCTGGGAACCTCCATATGCCGCGGGTGCGGCCCTAGATAAGGCAAAAAAGACAAAAAAAGACAAAAAAACCTCACCAGCCACCTCTCCGCCCCAGGGTTTCTTTTTGTTGTTTTGTGGGTTTTTGTTGTTGTTTTTTTTTTTGGCCAACCCTGAAGCATGCGGAAGTTCCTGGCTGGGCCAGAGATCTAACCTGCACCACAGCAGCGACCTAAGCTGCCACCCGTGACAAGGTGACAAGGCTGGATCCTTAACCCCACAGGGGACACCCCCCCCCATTGTTTCATAAAAGAAAGGATATTTGCAACAGCAAGAAAACTTCCATCTTGGAGTTCCCTGGTGATCTAGCAGTGGATAAGGATTAGGCATTGTCACTGCTGTGGCCTGGGTTCAGTCCCTGGCCTGGGAACTACCACATGTCACAGGCATGGCCATAAAAAGAGAAAAAAAGAAAACACTCAAGTGGCAGCAAGGGAAATGTCCATCAGCGAATGACTAGACCTAGAATGTGGTCTGTTCTTACAGCAGAGTGTCATTCAGCCTTAAAGAGGAATGCAGCCTGGCTACGTGTTGCAACACAGATGAATCTTGAAAACACAATGAATGAGAGAAGCTAGTCACCAAAGACTACAGATTGTATGATTCCGTTTACACCAAACATTCAGAACAGGCAAATTCTTGAAGAGGGAAATTGGTGAGTGGTTGCCAGGGCCTGGAAGAACTGGGGAAAACAGAGGTGGGGGGCCATTGCTCCTGGGTCTGGGTTTTGGGGAAGGGTGATGACAGTGCTGTAGAAGGGACTGTGGTGCTGGCTGCACTGTTCTAGAAATATACTAAAAGCCATTGAATTGTACACCGGGAACTGCGTGTGAGGTCCCTCTTGGCTGGTCCTCTCTCCAGCCCTGCACCAGGTCCACTCCCTGTGCAGCTCTGAGCATAGCCAAGCTGTTGAATCAGGTACATTCCGAGGCTGCATCCGTCTCCGACAGCTTATGATTTTATTATGACGGATGGTTACATACTCACCAGAGCCACCTGCCCACGGAGACCTGGGATAAGAGAGGCCAAAGGTGGCCCATCAGCTCAGAGACCTGTCATTCTGCACATGCCTGACCATCCGCAGCGACCGGAGGGAGCCGAGCAGACCCCAGCGGAAACCCGCAGGTGTTTGCAATTGACAACAGACACGTCAACAGACGGCCTTACAGAATTTGTCAGCAGCACCTGTTGCCTGTTTACCAAAGTTCAGTCCGTGCAGTTCACCTTCAGCTCATGGTGACCGCTGCCTCTGGGCCCCAAGTCGGGGATGCCTAGCTCGGGTGGCCACTTGCTCTCGCCCCCAGGGAGAGCCCCCTGACCTCTCTGAGCCGCTGCTTGCGTGAAGGGCAAGTGCTGACGCGCATCTCCCAGGACGGCGGCGACGGTTCGAGATGAAAACGTCCGGAGCCCTTGGCGTGTGGTCAGCTCCAGGTAGGCGCCCGGTCAGTGGCAGCTATGCTGATTCCTTGCCTCTCTCGGCCTCCGTTTCCCCAGCTGGACTCGGACAGGGTTTATCTAGACGGGTGGTTCTCAGTTGGGGGTGACTGTACCCCAGGAGAAGGACGGCTGTCACAGCCGCGGGGCGGGGGTGCTGCTGGCGTCCGACTGGGCGCGGGACAGCCGCCCACAGCACGCGCTTGTCCAGCCTCCGATGTCCACACAGCCTGTATTAAGAAACCCTGGACCGAGCTCATCTCCGCATTTCCCACCGCAGTAGAGGATGTTTGCGTTGGACCCGTGTTGCCTTGTGCTTGAAGGGGTCTGGAGCGTCCAGTCTTGCAACGCGGACTTGGCCGCGTAGACTGGACCTTGGGCCTGGGACGCCTCCTCACCAGGAGGCAAAGAGGCCATTGTTCTGTTTCAGGCCCCACGCGTGCATGTTTGTCCGGCTTAAGTGCGCGCACGCACCACGGGGCGCCTGGCCAGCCCCACTGCTGTATTGTCCCCTGTAGGGAGGGGACAAGGTCCCGTGTTCAGTGACACAGGAGGGGTGCGTGGGAGGGACCCGCTGGCCGTGGGGGGCCGTATGTAGTTCTTAGCCTGCCGTGTGTTGTCCGTTTCTCGTTGCCCACTCACCCCACCCGGTACAATGTCAGTCAACTACCACTGACTGTGATGGCAGCATAACTCTGAAGATACTAAAATCATTGAAATGTACATTTTAAAGGGGTGGATTGTAGGGCATGTGCCTTATATCTCAATACATCTGTTAGAAAAAAAAAATGGATTCCAAGGTGCTCAGCTGAGCCAGGCTGTTTTTCAGGGTATTTCTTTAAAAGCCACACGCTTGGTCTCCGGGGGGCCTGTTCGGCTGGTGAGAAATCCGCATTTCTATTTCCGTGCCGCTCGCAGTTACCTAGATTCCTTCATCTGCCTGGCTCACGCCCGGTGCCAACATTTCACGTGATGGTCGCCGCTTTCTCAGGCTCGCTGTCGTTGTCAGGGTGCCTCGTCCGTGTCCCCGGCTGCCTCCAGGCTGTCCGTTTTCTGCTGCAGCCCCTCACTCCAGCGCCAGTTACTCTTTCGAAGAGCCTCCTGGGAAGTTTCTGTTGTGGCTCAGTGGGTTCAGAACCCAACCAGTATCCATGAGGATGCGGGTTTGATCCCTGGCCTCGCTCAGCGGGTTAAGGATCTGGCATTGCCTGCGGCAAGCTGCGTAAGTCACAGATGTGGCTCGGATCCCACGTTGCTGTGGCTGTGGTGTAGGCTGGCAGCTCTGATTTGACCCCTAGCCTGGGAACTTCCATATGCCATGGGTGTGGCCCTAAAAAGCAAAAAAAAAAAAAAAAAAACAGCCTCCTGGGGACGGGATCAGGGCAAGCGGGGGCTGTACCAGTGACGAGAGGCCTTTAATGCAGGGACCAGTTACACAGCTGCGGGGATTGTCAGAGGCCTGGGAACCTGGAGCAGGAGGGTGGCTGCAGCCTGATGTCCTTGACCCGGAGGTCACTCTCTGGGTCTTCTCACCTGCTCCTGCCCAACCGTGCCGAAGCCAAGTGTCTCTAGACCAATTTGAGATAATGGAGGTGGCAGCCAGGTCCAGAGGGAGGCTCCCGGGCCCTGGAGATACAGGGGTTCGAATCCCACCTCTGCCAGCCCCCGACTGTGGACTGTAGGCCAATGGTCTCCCTTAGGCAAGCCTCAGCTCCTGCATCCATAAGACAGGGCTAACAGCATCACGTCGCTTGGAAGTTTGTTGTAAAAAAAAAAAAGCTAAAGGCAGTGACATGTTCTAGAAACACTTGGCGGGTGCCGGAGTGTGGATTGGCATCAGCTGCGTGTGAGGCTCCAGCGTTCAGCCCCGAGGTCATTCTGGCAGGCTGCGTGACCCTGGGGAAAGCCCTCAACCTCTCTGAGCCCTGTAGCTACATCTGTAAAGTGGAGTTAGCAGTTCTGCCCGTTTCACGGGAGCGCGGGTGAGGATCAAGCGGGGCTCAGCGCAGCCGGCACCAGGCGGACCTGGCCGTGCGGGGCCGCGTGACCTGGCTCTCTCCCTCCACAGCGGCCAGCGGTCCAGGCCACCCCCCCGAGACGGGCTCTCTCTGGCCTTGCTTCCTCCCTTCCCGGCGGGGTCTCGCCAGTGGGCTGACCTGAGTCCAGCCGCGCTGTGTGGACAACTGGGCGGGGGCGAGTTTGGAATAAACCTCATGGCGACGTGCTTAGCAGCAATGCCATTCCAGCCCCTGGCAGTGACTTGCTGTTAGGATGCAGTTTCCTGTTGGGGTGCAGGGGGGTGTCCTTGTGACCTGCCAGAGGGGCCACCCCGAGCCCGCATCCCGGCATCGGATGAAAAGAGCTCACAGCAGCCCCCTCCCCCGGCGGCCACAGGGGTGACTGTGTTGGTGATGAAGCGCTGTGGTTCGTGGTGCCTTTGGCTGCTTGTGCCACCAGGGTTGGTGGCACACCCCAGAGGAAGTCATCCAGAGTTCTGTCTGCATGGCATGTGTCCCTTTGTCCTTGGGAAATATTTCATAACAATAACCTCAGTCCGGCTTGACTGCCCACCGTGTCCGTGACACGTGATGTCACCCCAACTCCGCTTTGGTTTCCCAGGCGGCGAAACAGCGTGGGGACGAGACGCCCTCACCCCCCACCCCATTCGCTCATTTGTCCTTCACCGATTCTGCGTCCGTCATTCCACAAACCCCTTGATGAACACCTGCTGGTGTACCTGCTGGGACCCCGCTGTGAGCACCTGACGAGGGCCCTGCCCTCACGTCTGGGACATTCCAGTGTGGGGACAGACAAGGGATCCAGATCCACAATTTGGGAGTTCCCGTTGTGGCTCAGCAGTAACGAACCCGCCTAGTATCCATGAGGATATGGGTTTGATCCCTGGCCTTGCGCAGTGGGTTAAGGGTCTGGCGTTGCCGTGAGCTGTGGTGTAGGTTGCAGACGTGGCTCGGATCTGGTGTGGCTGTGGCTGTGGTGTAGGCCAGCGGCTACAGTTCTGATTCGAATGCTAGCCTGGGAACCTCCATGTGCCACACATATGCCCGCACCACCTCCCCCCCCAAAAATGCACATTGACAAAGTGTGGGACCAGGAGGGAGAAGAGCCGTGTGCTGGGACCTGGGGAGGGGCGCTGATGTGGGCTGAGCCCTGAAGCAGGAGAAGGAGCTGTGTGGAGCATGGCGGGAAGAAGGTTCTGGAGCGCCGGGAGCAGCATGTGCAAAAAGCCCAGGGCAGGATGGAGCTCCCTGGGGGGTGAGGGAGCCCTGGGGCGGGAGGGGGTGCGTACATCAGCTGGGGTTCCTGACACGGCCTGAGGGGTTCGTGCGTCACTCTCGGGGCTCCTGGGACCCCCCCACCCCGGACCCCTGGCTGGGGAAGGATGTGGTCGGATCTACCCAGGAAACCATCGCTGGTTCCCAGACATCTGCTGTAGGGTCTCTGGTGTCCCACCGCTGTGCTGGGCTCTGGGTGCAGATGGTAATTATGACAGTTAAAGAGCGCGGAGCTCTTGCTGTGTCAGTGGCCACGGTAAACCCTGATACATGTATTAATATGCGTGTGTATTTTGATTACAAATATCGTTTCGACCTCATGACGATTCTATGAGGGAGGCCTGTCGTTATCCCCATTTTACAGATGAGGAAACTGAGGCACAGAAAGGCCAAGGGACTTGCCCCAGATCACACAGTTGGTAGTGGGGGGAGGGGCTGGAGAGAAAGGCCTTATGGGTGCGGAGGAAGCCTTGTCAGGCTTGAATGTCTGTCTGGGTGACTGCTGGTGGTGATGCCCTGAGGATCTGGGGCACCCAGGGGACTAGTGGCTCAGCCGGGCAGAGATGCTGGCGAGCAGCCTGGTGCCCTCCCTGCTAGGAATTTTTTTCTTAGAATGGAGTGCCTGGGTTTCTGGCCCTTCCTCAAAGAGCCAGCACAGAATGCTTGTGAAGAAGGTAGGTCCTGGAGTTCCCGTCAAGGCACAGCGGAAACAAATCCACCTAGTATCCACAAGGATGTGGGTTCAATACCTGGCCTCACTTAGTGGGTCAGGGGTCCAGCGTTGCCCTGAGCTGTGGAGTGGGTCACAGACACAGCTTAGATCCTGAGTAGGTGTAGGCTGGCAGCTGTAGCTCCGATTCGACCCCTAGCCCGGGAACTTCCATGTGCCTCGGGTTCAGCCCTGAAAAAGGCAAAAAAAAAAAAAAACAAAAAGAAAAAAGAAAGAAAAAAGAATGTAGGTCCTGGAGTTCCCTGGTGGCCTAGCGGTTAAGGATCAGGAGTTGTCACTGCTGTGTTGCCAATTCTGTCTCTGACCGGGGAACTGCCACATGCCAGGGGTATGGCCAAAAAAAAAAAAAGCATATGGGTCATGAGCTGTGTGACTTTGGGCCAGTCACTTAACCTCTCTGTACTCCAGTTCTCTTATCAGTGATACCGGAAATGTGACGATAGCTTCTCCCACAAGGGTGCATAGGGATGAAAGGAGATGATGTTTGTCTTTTGCCAGGACCCGGAATGCACTCAAAACACATGAATAAGAAAGGGAAAGGTGGAGTGCCCTTCGTGGCTCAGTGGTTAGCGAATCTGACTAAGAGCCATGAGGTTGAGGGTTCGATCCCTGGCCTTGCTCAGTGGGTTAAGGATCCAGCGTTGCCGTGAGCTGTGGTGAAGGTTGCAGATGTGGCTCGGATCCCGCGTTGCTGTGGCTGTGGCGAAGGCCGGCAGCTAGAGCTCCTAGCCTGGGAACCTCCATATGCCGCGGGTGCAGCCCTAGATAAGGCAAAAAAGACAAAAAAAGAAAAGAAAACCTCACCAGCCACCTCTCTGCCCCAGGGCTCTACATAAAAGACAAAAAAAAAAAAAAAAAAAAAAGAAAGGGAAAGGCTCAGGCCTGGAGAGGTGAGCAGCATAAGAGCCCCAGTCCAGGAAATACCTCTCCAGAAGCTGATAAAAATAGTGACAGCTGGCCGGCCTGGCCCCACCCCCCGGCAGGTGTCCCCGCTTCCAGGCTGCCTTTGGGTACATATCCAGGGCACACGGACCCTGACTTAGGTCCGTGCCACGTTCTGGCGGGAGGATGGAGTGACTGTCCCTTTAGCCAGATTCCTGCCAAGGCCTCCCTCCTCTGGAGCATGACTGGGAGGGACAGACCTCGTGCCCGCCCCAGTCGGGCCCGGGGCCGCTGCCCACACAGAAGGGCCAGGCGACTGTCACGTGGCGCCTCCTGTTATTGTGATGACCAGCTTTTTGTGGCAGAGTCATCTTAAAGCGGGGAAATCATGGTCAGAAACCATATGATCCTCAAAGAGCAGGAAGGCAGGGGACCTGGCTGGGGAACCCCGATTCCTGGGGACCACTCCGGCATCCTAGCACCCCAAAATTATTCAAAAAATTTTTTTAGGGCCACACCTGCAGCGTGTGGAACTTCCACACCTGGGGTTGGATCAGAGCTGCACCTGACGGCCTTCGCCACAGCCACAGCAACGCCAGAGCCAAGCCATGTCTGCGACCTACACCACAGCTCATGGCAACACCGGACCCTTAACCCACTGAGTGAGGTCAGGGATCAAACTGTCATATACATATGACAGTCCTGGGATATAAAAACACGTGATTCTTGTTGCTGACAGTCACGGGTCCATAGATGTTGCCACATCAGGAACTGAAGTTAGACACTAAATTGCAGTTACAGGCTAGTGAAAAAAAATGTAACCAAATCTACGGTTTCTCTGAATTTGAGGACCTTTGTTCTTATTTCCTAACTCCACAATCAATCGTGCAGTTACCACGTTAAGGCAAATACTTCCAGTGGCAGATCCTTCCTGCATGCTTGCTATCTGCATTATCTCATTTAAACTTCACAACGTCTCCAGGAGGATAAAAGAAAACTGCCCAGGCGTTCCTGCTCTGGCACAGTGGGATCAGTCTGATCTTCGCAGTGCTGGGACACGGGTTTGATCCCCAGCCTGGCGCAGTGGGTTAAAGGACCCGGCGTTGCCACAGCTGCAGTATGAGTCACAGCTGTGAATCAGATCTGATCCCTGGTCCAGGAGCTCCGTATGCCACAGGGCGGCCAAAAAAGAAAAAAAAAAGAAAAAGAAATCTGACTACTCACAACACTTCTGACACCAAATATGTGGGTTTTTCCCCAACACCGGCCAGTTCTCCAATTCTCCAGACACCAGCTGTGGGTCCTATAATTTAATTCTGACATCAGTAACCTGGAGTTAGTTATCAGACCCCACAGGTTTAGGGCTCGGTCCCACAGAGTAGGGAGAGGGGGGGAGATGGGGGAGGGGTCCCAGGCTGCGTAGCTGGGAGTCCTGATCCCGAACCCTGGGCTGGGCAGGGAGCAGTGGGGTGTCTGGTCAGACAGAAACCAGACCGCGCTTGGTGGCGTGTTGTAACCTGAGAGATGACACAGGTGCCTCCCAAGGGACAGGGAAGGACACTGGTGCTGGCGGCCCCGCCCAGATGTGTCCTGTATGCAGCTGGGCAATGGCGTGGTGGGGGAGGGGAAGCGCTGAAAAGGAAGTGAACCCGCTGCAGCGTCGGCTGGGACGGTTCCCCTGCGTGGGCTGGTGTCTACGTTCCCACATGTGGTACGTGTGTGCATCACTGTGTGTGCACACCTGCGTGTGCTGTATATGCACCTGGTTTCATATTGCGAGTGCATATCTGTGTGCGTGTGTGTATGAGTGCTTCTCTGTGTGTGTTCACACAGTTACCTGTACGTCCATGTGTCTATCTGCAAGTTTTTTGTTTTTTTTTGTCTTTTGTCTTTTTAGGGCCGCACCCGTGGCATATGGAGGTTCCCAGGCTAGAGGTCTAATCGGAGCCGCAGCCGCCGGCCTACGCCACAGGCGCAGCAACGCGGGATTCGAGCTGCGTCTGCAATCTACACCACAGCTCACGGCAATGCTGGATCCTTCACCCACTGAGCAAGGGCAGGGATCGAACCTGCATCCTCATGGATACTAGTCAGATTCGTTTCCACTGAGCCACGACGGGAACTCCTGGCATGTGAGTTTTTATTCGGGGTTACGCCTGTCTGTCCATACCTGTCTCACCTGTCTCTGTGTGTAGGTACATAGCCTCCTAAGATCTGTGTGTTTATGTCGTAATCAGAGCCAGCATCTGTATGGCCCTTCCTGCCAGCCAGGCTTCCACGTTCTCACAGGTTCCGTGAGCTTAATCCTTGCACCGAGGCAGGTGCTCTTAGGATCTGGATTTTCAGATGAGGAAACTGAGACACAGAGAGGTTGAGCCACTTGCCAGAGGATGCACTGGTGGGATTTGAACCCAGGCTGGTTTGCTCGAATTCCTCTTCCCGCTCACTCGCCTGCCTGTGTCCGTATGGGTGGGCACCCTCGGGGCGCGTGTCCCCTTATGTCCCATCCCAGCGTGGGGGAGGGGTGCTGCACCCCCGTTTGGCCAGGCAGGTGTGTGGGCGTGTCTGTGGGTCCCGTGTGCTTGTGGGGGGAGGGGTTGCACAAATGTGTGCACAGGTGTGACGGAGGCCGACAGCCGGCCGCGCGGGCTCCCAGAAGGCCCCTGGCGCCAGAATGGGGCCGTCCTTTCCTGTCTAAGAGCAAATCTCCAGGGATGGCAGCCCCAGCGACTGCCCTGGGCCTGCCCCCTACCCTCCCCAGGCCCCAGACGGCCTTTGTTTCCTTTACTGGGGACCCAGAGGAGTGGGGGCGGCCGCTGTGGGAATTCCTGCAGAATCCTGGGCATTCAGCTTTTCAGGGTCGTGGGAGGCTCATTGGAAAACTGGTGGGGGCTGAGGGCGCAGTGTGGTCACGCGGGGTGGGGGCAGCCAGACTCTAGCCTCAAGGGAGCAGGGCTGGTGGCCTTTGAAGAACCAACCAAAAACAGGCTCTGGCTGGCGTCTGCCTTGGACCTGGAGTCCGGCCAGAAGCCCTGGACTGCCTCTGAGAAGCCTCCTCCAGGCCGGCCCAAGGGACGCTATGCACGAGGATGCTGGGCCAGAAGGTCCAGAGAGGCGGGTGGGGACACCAGAGGCTCCAGAGGCCAGGAGTCAGACGCACCTGTTTGTTTTGAGTGGGACCTGCATGGTCTCGCAGCCTTCCTGGCTGCTTCTCCTCTGTCAGCAGCGTTTCCAGCAGGCAGTGAAGCGTGGTGGCCTAACTCCAGCCCTGCTGGTCTCCGTGCCTCCCTGCCTTCTCTCCCCGGACCAGCCAAACTCCTTGCCTTCTCAGCCCCACAGAGGGGGCAGCTGGTTGCTTATTCCTGCTCTCTCACTGCACTTGCAGTGGGTTGATAGTTGCCCCCCAAAGATGTATCCAAGTCCTAAGCCAGGCACCTGCGGATGTGACCTTATTTGGATCTTTGCAGATGTTATCAGGTTACGGATCTTGAGTTACCGGTCAGACTGGCCATCATGAAAAAGTCTGCAAATAACAAACCCTGGAGCGAGTGTGGAGAAAAGGAACCCTCCTGCACTGCTGGTGGGAATATGAGTTGGAGCAACCGCTACGGAGAACAGTATGAGATTCCTCAGGACGCTAAATCTAGAACTACCGTGAGATGCAGCAATCCCACCCCTAGCCATATATCCGGACCAAACCAATTCAAAAAAGATACACGCACCCGTATGTTCATTGCAGCACTGTTTACAATAGCCAAGACACAGAAAAAACCTAAATGTCCATCGACAGATGAACGGATTAAGAAGATATGGATAAGCAATGAGATCCTGCTGTATAGCGCTGGGAATTAGAT
This sequence comes from Catagonus wagneri, assembly GCA_004024745.2. Lineage (NCBI taxonomy): Eukaryota > Metazoa > Chordata > Mammalia > Artiodactyla > Tayassuidae > Catagonus > Catagonus wagneri. The sequence goes on from PVHT020000063.1 coordinate 6,610,796, forward strand.
CTAGTCACTTGTGATGGAGCATGATGGAGGATGATATGAGAGAAAGAATGGATATGTGTATGTGTGACTGGGTCACTTTGCTGTACAGTAGAAAATGGACAGAACACTGTTAAGCAACTATAACGGAAAAAATTAAAATCCTTTAAAAAATCCTTTAAAAAATCCTTTAAAAAAATCCATAAAAAAAAAAGATGTGGTACATATACACGATGGAATACTACTCCGCCATAAAAAAGAATGAAATAATGCCATTTGAAGCAACATGGATGCAATAGAGATTCTTTTTTTTTAATGATTTTTATTTTTTCCGTCATAGCTGCTTTACAGTGTTCTGTCAATTTTCTACTGTACAGCAACAAATAGAGATTCTCATACTAAATGAAGTCAATCAGGAGTAAGACAAATAGTATATGATATCACTTATATTTGGAATCTAGAATGTGACACAACTAGACCTATCTACGGAACAGAAACAGGCTCATGGACAAGGAGATCAGACTTTTGGTTGCGAAGGGGGAGGGGGAGGGAGTGGGTGGCCTGGAGGTTAGGGTTAGTAGTTGCCAACTATTATATTTAGAGTGGATAAGCAATGAGGTCCTGCTGTACAGCACAGGGAACTGTGCTCAATCTCCTGGGATAAACCATACTGGAAAGAAAATTTTTTTTTTTTGTCTTTTGTCTTTTTAGGGCCACACCCGCAGCATGTGGAGGTTCCCAGGCTAGGGACCGAATTGGAGCTATAGCTGCTGGCCTACGCCACAACCACAGCAACATGGGATCCCAGCCACGTCTGTGACCTACACCAGAGCTCACGGCAACGCCAGATCCTTAAAAGAAATATTTTTAAAAAGTTTTATATATATATATAAAACTAAGCCACTTTGTGGAGTTTTCCTGTGGCACGGTGGGTTAGGGATCTGGCAACCTGCAGGAACTCAGGTTGCTGTGTAGCGTGGGTTCAATCCCTGGCCCGGGACCTGACACATAGTGAGGAGCAGTCACAGAAAAGCAAAGCAAAACGAAGCCACTTTGCTGTGCAACAGAAATTAGCACAACATTGTAAATCAACTGCACTGTAATAAAAAAAATAATAAGGCTCTTAAGATGAGCTCATCCTGGATTTAGGACGGGCTCCAAATCCAGTGACCCATGTTTCTCTAAGAGCAAGGAAGGGGAGGCCTGAGACACAGAGATGCAGAGGGAGGGCCCTGCAAGGGCGGAGGCAGAGACTGGAGGCCTGCGGCGGAAAGCCGAGGACCGCCTGGAGCCCCTGGAAACTGGAAGAAGCAAGAAGAGCTCACCCGTGAGGCCTCTAGATGGAGCATGACCCCAGTAAACACTTTGACTTCCAACTTCTGGCCTCCGGAACCGTGAGGGAATGCGGTTGTGCTGTTTTAAGCCGGGTCGGTGGTGCTTTGTTACAGCAGCGGAAGGAAACCCATACGCCACCTGCCCTGCAGCACACAGCCCCCCGCAGGCTGCTCACTTGTTCTTGGCAGTCCTGGGTGCAGATCCCTGTTCCACCACCTGCTGGGGGTGAGTCACTTTAGCCCAGTGCCCACAAATGTAAAACAGGGAAAATGAAAACATGATAAAAATACTCAGTGCTGGAGTTCCCACTGTGGCGCAGTGGGGTCAGTGGCCTCTCTGCAGCAGGTTCGATCCTGGGCCCAGCACGGTGGGTTAAAGGATTCCATGTCACATCTGCAGCTCAGGTCTGTCTGTTCCCTGTCCTGGGAATTCCATATGCCATGGAGCGGGCAAGAAACAAAAAACAAAAAAACACCGAAACAAGATACAAAACCGACTGGGTGCTTAGCCAAGCCGAGTTCACTGAAAACTTCAATGACTGTGTGGCCACAGCTCTGTCATCCACGTAGCCAGGGCAGCGCCCAGTTTTAGTTCCGTGGGGAGGGTGTGGATACTATATAGATAAACGTACCTGGGAATGTCTGGCCATCACAAACCATAGTCAAAGTCAGCTTCGAGGGCAGTGTCACTGATTGGCGTGGTGCTTGGCGCAGCGTCAGTGGATGTAATCCGTGGTGGCAGCTGGTGAGTCACGGCCAAGGCGGGCCGCCCACCCCACTGAGTGGCTTTCATTCGTTCGTGCTACACCCGTTTCCTGAGCAGCTCTGCTGTGTGAAGGCTGCTGGGCTCCAAGTCAGTCAAGGCTGAGAGCTGCCCTCTGGGGAGGCAAATGAACAAGGCGAGAGGTGGCACCGGGGAGGAGCTGGTGGAGGGGACAGGAAAGGGACCCACCCACAGGGGTCGGGCCACGGGAGGCTCCCTGGGGTCTGAGGAGGCCTGAGAGCAGAGCGGGACAAGTAGGCTGGGAGAAGGTAGGGGAGGCACTCCAGGCACAGAGAACAGCAGCCGGGGTGGGAGCATGTGGGCCGCAGGGATGCAGAGGCAGTTTGAGCAGCCGGGGTACGGGGGGTGGGTCACGATGACCAGTGAGGCCCTAGAGGCCGCTCCCCAGAGCATGGCCTACAAGGGATGGGAGTGGTCCTCGGGGCCTTGGGGTTGTTGGAGGGTTTGAAGCTATTCTGGTTCAAGGCCAAGACCAGGTGTCCGTCATCTCTTACAGACTCTCCTCTGTTAGGCTCATGCCCCGCCTTGCACTCCCCTGCAGCTTTGTGCAACAGACCTGATTCTCAGGCTGATGGGGTACTTTTTACCCAGAGGGACTGAGTGTGGGAGTGTCGGTGGGGAGCCAGGACTCCCCAACACTGAAGGTTCGGATCCCCCAAAGGCCAGGGGTCTTTGGCACACCTGGAAGGTCAGTCCGTGTCTGCAGGTGTTGGGAAGGCAGAGGAAGACAGACAGACAGACAGACACAGACACACACAGACAGACAGACAGACAGACATACACACACACACACACACAAGAACTTCCACCACGGCCCTCAACCCTGGGACACTCAGAGATGTGTACAAAGCCACCTGCCACACGCTTGACTCTGGACGGAGGGGCACCTAACACACGATCGTGTTTCATCCGCCCTCGGCCCGGGAGCTGTGCGCCTCCAGCTCCAGGTGGGCGCCGAGGCATCCTGGAGCCAGGATTCAAACCCAGTGCTGCCCACCCCCGGGGCCCTGGGCAGCTGTGCCGTCGGGGGTGAATTCCCGCCCTAGGCCGCCCCTGGCTGCAACCAGGCAGTGAGTCCCTTCCCTGAGAGCAGGCGTGTGGTTCTGAGGAGGCAGGGAGGGGCCGCCACATCCTCTTGACCCGGCTGCTGTGTGCCAGCCGCTGGGGTGTTGGCAGCCGGTGACTCAGGACCGCCTCGCCCGCGTCCTCACCCAGCCGGGCAGCCCCCCTCCTCAAGCCTCCCCCTCGAGAAGCCACGAGCACCCAAATCCCCATCTCAGACTCCGCTTCTAGGGAACCTAGCCTAAGATGAGGTCATGTCTGGTTTCCCCAACTTCGAATCTTCCCTCTTCGAATCTTCCTCAGTCCTTCCAGAAAGAGTCCTGTCAGAGGTTCCTCATCTGGCCTCTGCTGAGCCCCTGCCTGGTTCCTGAAGTCCTGGGCTGGCCCGCCACCCCGTAAGAAGGGGCAAGAACAGGAGTTCTGCTTAAGACTCAGCTTAACAAACCCGATTAGGATCCATGAGGATGCGGGTTCGATCTCTGGCCTCGCTCAGTGGGTTAAGTATCCGGCGTTGCCGTGAGCTGTGGCGTAGGTCGCAGATGCGGCTCAGATCCCGCGTTGCTGTGGCTGTGGCAAAGGCCGGCAGCTACAGCTCCTGTTAGACCCCTAGCCTGGGAACCTCCATATGCCGCGGGTGCGGCCCTAAAAAGACAAAAAAAAAAAAAAAGGGAGGGGCAGGAACTTTTCTTTGGGCACTTTCTAGAGAAGCGAGGTTTCTAGGGGCCTAGCACTTATTGGGTGTTGATTTGGCTGGACACCGTATAACATGGCTTCTTGCGGCTCTAGAAAACCCAGTTCCCAGGACTCCGAGCTGGGGGAGAAAGGTGCCGTGACACAGACATTCTTTTCACACGAATGAACGTGGAAAATCCAGGGAGGCTCAGAGTGTAACCAGTTCTCTGGGGCCACACCAGCCTCAGGGCAGGATGAGTAATGGCTGTGAGGCAGGATAACTTTCCTGAGAAATGAACCAGGGCTTATTTTAGCTATTGATTCATCACGAAAGAATGAGAAACATTTTCTCTCCCTCCAGCCCCTCAAAGACCAACTGTGTCTTTGTGTTCTGAAGGGCTGTGTTTGCCTTGGGACAGTGTAGAATCAACAAGCCTTGGGTTTTTTGTTTGCTTTTTTTTTTGGTTGTTTTTAAGTATGGTACATTAGTTGGGATTCATCTAACTTCAAATAACAGAATCCCGCTGAATAGGTTGTTTTGTGTCACTGGAAAAATCAAGATGGCAACAGCTTCAGGTGCGGCTGGATCTGGGCACTCAGGTTATTGGGGATCTGTCTCTGTCTCTTGACTCTGCTTTCCTTTGTGTTGGCTTAATTCTTAGCTGGCTTCTTTCCACCAGCTGGCCAAGATGGTGCCTCGACGCCCCGGGCTTCCACCTCATCAGCCTAGCGGAGATCTCCTCTTGTTGAATAGCTCCAGCAAGCCTTGAGTTACATTGGCTCAGCTTAGGTCACACGCACATGACTGAAGCCATCACTAAGGCCAGCCTTGGCCAAGTGCACCACTCAGCTCCAGAGCCTGGGGCGGGGCCAGGAAGAAGGGAAGATTTGGCAGCAACGTAAGAGATATTGTCTACCCCTGGGGGCGTCGGGGATGGAGCTGGGCCATCTGGGAGAGGCCGGTGGGACTCTCTGGGGAAACTAGCTTATGAGTGGCAAAGACACTGGCGGGGGATCAGGTCCCAGTTCATCAGACTTAGGAAAGTAAAGTAATGAGATGTTTCCCACAAGTATTATGGAACTAACTCATACCATTTTGGGGAGTGAGTCCTAAATTCTGGAACTCTCTTCAAGCAGCCCAGTTTCCAGAACTCCCGAGGAAGTGGCTAAGAACATGGGATCTGGAGTTGACTCCTAGGCTTGAACTCCGGTTCTGCCTCTGGCTGTGTGACCTCGGGCAGGTCACGCAGCCTCTCTGTTTCCTCATCTGAAAAATGGGCACCGTGACATTTCCTGCCTTATAGGACCGCTGCGAGGATTAAATGAAGCTCTGAGAGGCTGGGTGACCTGCTCGTCTTGGGGTTACCGTTCAGCAGTTCAGTCAACGCCAAGTTCTGGCTTCTGACGGTCTCCAGTGGTGGCACATAGCAGGAGCCTGTTGTCTGTTTGTTGAACGAATGAATGAAAGTTTAAAAGGAAAGTTTTCTCTCTCTGCTTGGAGCTCTGTCACTAGTTTCATTCAGCACACAACACAGAGGTACTTGTGTCTCCCAAGAAGCCTTAGACTTTGTTCCTCCAAAAGCTGCCTCTGAATCGAGAATTTTTTTTTTTGTCTTTTGTCTTTTTAGGGCTGCACTTGTGGCATATGGAGGTTCCCAGGCTAGGGGTCGAATCTGAGCTGTAGCCACTGACCTACATCACAGCCACAGCAACGCCAGATCCGAGCCATGTCTGTTACCTACACCACAGCTCATGGCAACGCTGAATCCTTAACCCACTGAGGGAGGCCAGGGATCATACCTGCAACCTCATAGTTATTAGTCAGGTTCGTTAACCACTGAGCCACGACGGGAACTCCTGAATCGAGAATTTAGATGCGAGTACAGATGTCCCTCAGAGATATCGTGGGTTCAGTTTCAGACCATCACCATAAAGCAAATATCGCAATAAAGCAAGTCACACATTTTAAAATTTCTCAGTGCTTATAAAAGTTCTGTTTATACTATACTGTGCAATAGCATTTTGTCTAAAAAAAAATATATGCATACCTTAATTTAAAAGTGCTTTATTGGAGTTCCCTTTGTGGCTCAACAAATTAAGAACTCGACTAGCACCTATGAGGATGCAGGTTCGATCCCTGGCCTCTCTCAGTGGGTTAAGGATCTGGTGTTGCCACAAGCTGTGGTGTAGTTGCAGATGTGGCTCAGGTCCTGTGTCGCGGTGGCTGTGGTGTAGGTCAGCAGCTGCAGCAGCTCTGATTCAACCCCTGGCCTGGGGACTTCCATAGCAGGTATGGCCCCAAAAAGCGAAAGGAAAGGAAAAAAAGAAAAGGCTTTATTGCTAGAAAATGCTAACCAACATCTGAACCCTCAGTGAGTAGTAACATCGGGGACCACTGATTGCCCGTCACCACAACGAATATAATAATGAAAAAGTGTGAGATATTACCAGAATTATAAAAATGTGGCACCGCCACAAAGTGAGCCAATGCTGTTATAAAATGATGCCAATAGACTTGCTTGATGCAAAGCTTTAATTTGTTAAAAGAAAAACAACAACAACCAAACACCGCAATACCTGTGACACACAATAAAGCAAAGGGCAGTAAAATGAGGTGTGATTTATTTAAGTCATCCCGGGAGACCCTGTCATTGCATCTGACCACGCTGACCCTCAGAGGGTCTCATCCACTGCTGTCTTCCACGCTCCCCTTTCGTCGCACTCTAACCCGGAACTGCATGGCGAGGGGATTCTGGGAAAGTGAGTTCTCAGCTAGAACGAGCTGACACCACACCGTTCACCGACGTCTGTCCTGCCTCCGGAGGTCCTCCAGTCCAGAACTGGTGCTCCTTCACATGACCTCATCCTTGCATAGGGTCTCCTCAAAATTCACTGTGTCACTTCTGCTGCCTTCTCTTGGTCAAAGCAAGTCACAAGGCCAGCCCAGATTTGAGGGGTGAGAAAATAGACTCCACCTCTTGGAGGTAAAAGTTGCAACATACCGTGGCCCTGTTTTTCTTTTCAATCGGTTTTTCTAATCATAAGACAGTTAACCGCCATTGTTGAAATTTTGTTATGATAAATATATAAAGGTATGCTGGCGGTGAATGTAAAGGGAGCCCCTGAGAGATGTGCAGTGCACAACCTGTGCTACTGTCATGACAGGCCCGCTGATGCCACAGGATTCACCTGCTGCTCTCACCTCGCTGTCATTGGCTTCTGTTATTTTTGAATGGCCAGTGTCCAGTACCCCTTCTGGGGTCAGTAATTACCTATCCTTACCTATATTTACTGGGACTGACCCTCTCAAACTCCCAAGGTGGGACTGTGGTCAGGAATTCTATCACCATAACCATAGTGATTGGTAAAGGATGGGCTTGTGACCCAAGCTGGACCAATGAGATTCAGTCATGGGACTTTTGCTGAAAATCTTGGGAAAGAGCTATTCTCTTTCCACTAGGGTTGCTTGGCTGTTTGGAATCTTGGAACAGCTGAGGACCATCTTTGTGACCCTAAGAGAAAGGCCTGAGAATAAAAGAGTCACAGAGGAGAGCTGGGCCAAGAGATGGAGAGCAAGATTCCTATGGCAGCATTTGAGCTCCTGGATCCAGCCATGCCTGAAGTCTTTACCATGGTCTGTCCAATTATGTAAATTCCCTTTGATGTAATTTTCTGTTCCTTGTAACCTAAAAATATCTTGATACAATGCTATACATTGAATAGCTATTTGCATCATGACGAAGATTACATAAGCTAATGAAATATGAAATATATGGCTCATTGGGGGCCCATTCAAGGTCAGCTTTCAGGAATTTCTCTTCTCCTCCCCACGATGGAATATAGTTCCAACTTAAAATCTACTAAAAGCATTAAACAATTTAGAATAGGCATGGATGGTTTTGGCTGGTTGTAGAACAATAAACACCCAGGACCAAAATTTTACATCACCCGCCTGTACTCCTGACACCCTGTATTCTTAAATTTGTTTTTCTAGGGCCTCACCCACAGCATATGAAAGTTCCCAGGCTAGGGGCCTAATCAGAGCTACAGCTGCCATCCTACGCCACAGCCACAGCAACACCAGATCTGAGCCTCATCTGCAGCCTACACCACAGCTCACGACAATGCCAGTTCCTTAACCCACTGAACGAGGCCAGGGATTGCATGCTATCTTCATGGATACTAGTGGGGTCCATTACCGCTGAGCCACACCAGGAGCTCTGACACCCTGTGTTCTTAATTTAAATTCTGAGAAGGCCGTGGAGAAGCGATGGCTTTAAATAACCATGTGAAATGGGGCAAAAACAATCTCAAGAGACACCCGTTTTGTTTTCTCTGCAAGAGGAAAGAAGGGGGCCGTGTGGGGAGATGAAAATCTGCAAAGACAGCCGTCTCCATCTGCAGAGAATTATAAAGAAGTTCACAAGCGTGGGGTCTAGAAGCGTCTGACTGCCTTCTCCTCGGGGCGCTCCGCCCGCCCGGAGTTTGTTTTTCCTGGGCCTGAGCTGAGATGTCAGGTGGGGCCCAGGGGTCCTGGGATTTCTCCCCAGTCTGGCGAGCCTGGGGAGGCGGCTGCAGGCGGCTCGGGGTCTGCGTGTTTAGAAAAGCGTTTAGGCTGATTGTTTACTCTGGGTCTACTGTCAGCCCACGGGCGGCCACGCAGGGCCCTCTCCAGATGCTTCCAGCTGGGGTCCCGTAAACAGGCCACGCTGCCCGGCCCGTTGCGGGCCTCGTCCGCCTGTCCCCACGGAGGCTGCCAGAATGGGTTGCCAAAAAAGCCCCTCGGCCCAAGCCCCCAGTGCTTACAGCTTTCTGTGCCCCCCCCGCCCCCCACCGCCAACAGCTTTAACCGGGTAGGTCAAGGGCCAGGACTTGGCCCACAGACACGTCTTGTTTCGTTCCATTCCATTTGGTTTTATACTGTTGAATGTGAGCTGGCAAGGAAGACGCGGAAGGTTTCACAGGCAAATCTGGATCCTGCTTTCTCTGAAAAAGAAGAGAAGTTCTGGCAAAACGGGGCCTGCCTTCTCATCCAGCAAACACAGTGGCCGCAGCAAAGACCAGTGGGTCCTTTCCTCGGTCTCAATTTCTGGTTGCCCCAGGAGCAGGCGCCAAGGCTGGGATGTGAGTGCAAGGCGTTTGGTAGGGAGGGGGTCCCAGGAAGCCCTGGCGGGAGGCGGGGAGAGAAGCTGGCAAGGGAGGGCGCCGCCTCGGGATGCTGGATGTGGGCAGCCATGTGGGCAACGGGGGCTCAGCCCCCCTGGGGACCATGGCCGGGAGCCTGGCCGCCCGAGGGCAGCGGAATGGGGGTTTCCTGCCTGTCTGTCCTTGGCGGAGGCCAGGCCTGGGGCGATCGCTCCCTGCGCCTGCGGACTGGCCCAAGAGAAAAACCTCAGGGAGAGAGTTATTGATGGAGGGGTTCCCGTTGTGGCTCAGGGGGTTAAGCACCCTCTTGTGGTCTCTGCACGCGGGTGCAAAAAGAATTGTCCAGATTCGAAGTAAGGGTAAGAAAAGGCAAGTTTATTGAGGCAAGAGATACGGTTCCCACTTCCTGATGGGAGAGCAGACCACGACCCCAGGCGCATGGGCACGTCTGTCTTTAGAGCCCGGAGGCAAAGGAGAGAGAGGGTCTCACTGTACCCCTGCTGACCCACTGGTTGGCTGGGGAAGGACGGGGGGGGGGGGTCTTCGGACACACTTGCTGATTGGTTGAGGAAGGACGGTTCGACCCTTAGCCCGGAAACTTCCATATGCCTCCGGGGTGTCTTTGGATAGACCTGCTGATTGGCTGGGGAAGGACGGGGGTCTTTGGATACACTTGCTGATTGGTTGGGGAAGGACGGGGTCTTTGGATACACTTGCTGATTGGTTGGGGAAGGACGGGGTCTTTGGATACACTTGCTGGTTGGTTGGGGGCATATGTCACCCCTATAGGGGCGGGGTAAGGAGTGGGCCACATGCCTTTCCTAGTTCCGTGCAGGAAGGAGTGGCCAGGGTGCTGGGGCGGGGAGGTCCTTAGGAGCAGGGTAGCAATTACAGTCAGACAGGCGGGCCTGGCAGTTCTCATCTCAGCCAGAGGCTTCTGGAGTTTTCTCTTTTATCTCCTTGGAGGAGCCTTGAAGTCCCACACCGACTGGTACCCACAAGGATGCGGGTTTGATCCCTGGCCTCGCTCAGTGGATTAAGGATCCAGCATTGCCATGAGCTGTGGAGGACATCACAGGGGTAGCTCAGATCTCAGGTTGCTGTGACTGCAACTCCGATTCGACCCTTAGCCCGGAAACTTCCATATGCCTCCGGCGTGGCCCTGGAAAAAAAAGAAAAAGAGAGAAAGCCAGTTACAGGTGGAGAAGCCCCACAGGCACTGATCTCGGCACCCGCTGCACCCTTCGGCCCTGCCCTCCAGTCGCCACGGTTCCTCCACTCACCGCGGTCTGTCCCCAGACCAGGGGGCCGAGGGTTGGGTCCTTGCGTCCTCATACCTGTGCTGCTGATGGAGGAACGTCCCTGCCTGCGTCACCTTCAAAAGTGGGAAAGTGAAAGATCAGCGAAGAAGGGCCCTCTGCTCACTTCTATTTCCCTTGCTGGCCTGACCCCTGATGGGGCTGCACTGGCAGCCTCTCGCCCACGGGGGACAGGGCCCAACCTTCCTGTGACAGGTAGGGCCCTAGGGCACCTGGCTTTCCTCTGGTAGCACCGTGTGGGGCCCAGGGTGGTGGCGCCCCCACCTCCCAGAAATACTCCACCCAGCAGGAAGCCAGGACTTTACCCGCTTCAGTCACCAGCAAGAAAGTCCATCTTGCTGTTGGCCCATCCACGCAGCGAAACTCAGAGCAACCCCTCACACACACTCTGATTCTCTCACTCCAGCTGGGGATCCAGCAATTCAGTTCTGACACCGACTAGAGTGAGGACAGACCCCACAGGTTAAAGGCTCAGTCCCGCAGGATGGCCCCCACTTCAGACGCCAGCCCCAGATGGGGTCCCCGGGCTACCTGCACCCCGGCCCGACTGACTGTAGGTTTGAGGGTTCCCACAACACCCTCCTTAACGTTTGATTACTTGCTAGGACTCACAGATCCCAGGAAAAGTGCTAGCTTGACTATTACCGTTTATTATATAGAGACAGATGAGTAGTTCCTGTTGTGGCTCAGCTGGTTGAGAACCCGAGTAGTATCCATGAAGATGGGGATTCGATCCCTGGCCTCGCTCAGTGGGTTAAGGATCCAGTGTTGCTGCAAAACCATGGTGTAGGCTGTAGATGTGGCTCAGATCTGGTGTTGCTGTGGCTGTGGTGTAGGCTGGCAGCTGCAGCCCTGATTCCACTCCTAGCCTGGGAACTTCCGTGGGTGCGGTCCTAAAAGAGCCAAAAAAAAAAAAAAGAGAGAGAAACAGATGAATGTCCCAAAGAAGACAGAGGTAAGGTCTGAAGGGTGCTAAGTGCAGTGGCCTCTGTCTTCTTGGAATTGGGAGTGCCGCCCTCCTGGCACCTGGATGCGTTTACCAACCCAGAAGCCCCCCTGAACCCCATTATTTAGGGATTTTTTATTGAGGCTTGATTACGAAGGCACAAGTGATTAAATCACTGGCCATTGTGGAATGCATTGTCTCCCTCTTCTTCCCAGGAGACTTCCCGGTGTAGGCTTAAAGTTCCCACCCTCTAATCTTCTGGCTGGTTTTTGGAGCTATCCTGGAGCTTTCCAACCCCCACCCCTGGAGTTCTCAATAGCATGCAAAGGACACTCTTATCACTCAGGAAATTCCAAGGATTTTGGCGGTGGGGTTGGTGGGGGGAGGGGCAAAGACAATATATATATATTTTATTATGTCTCTCTCACACACACACACACACACACACACACACACACACATGCACACACACATCTCTACTTTTCCACTGAGTTGCTGCCAAGGCCATTCAGACCACAGGGCAGATAGGACTTGCAGAGCTGGCTCCCTTTCTGGGTTCCCCGTTCCTTGCTTTCTTCTCCCACATGTTGACTGAGTATCTGCTTTGTGCCCGGGCAGAGCTGGGTGCTGGAGAAAAGGCAGGGAGTAAAGCACACGGACCCCAGCTTCTGGGGCTTTTGTGACTGGCCCCAACTTGTAGCAGTCCACGGAGTCCCGGAAGCCAGGCATCCAGCGGCATGGAAGGAGCCACTGAAGTCTCTGCCAGGTGTCTAGACCCGGGAAATCACATAGAAACCGAAAGCAGGAGTTCCCTTCATGGCTCAGTGGTTAACGAATCCCACTAAGAACCATGAGGTAGCGGGTTCGATCCCTGGCCTCGCTCAGTGGGTTAAGGATCCGGCGTTGCCGTGGCTGTGGCGAAGGCCGGCGGCTACAGCTCCTGTTAGACCCCTAGCCTGGGAACCTCCAAATGCCGCGGGTGCGGCTCTACATAAAAGGCAAAAAGACAAAAGAAAAAGAAAAGAAACCGAAAGCAGATTAGTGGTGGCAGGGGTGAGGCTTGGGACAGAGGGGAGTGGCTAATTGCTGACTTTAAAAATAAAGAGCCATTTCTGCTGCGTAGGCCACTGGCTACAGCTCCGATTAGACCCTCTAGCCTGGGAACCTCCACATGCCACGGGTGCGGCCCTAAAATGACAAAAAGGCAAAACAAATAAATAAATAGCCATTTATTTTTTTCAGCAAATGAATTTACTGGGAAAAAGCAGAGAATTCACCTTGGGATAAAAACGCTATAGCAAAAACTATAGGCAAGCCCAGAGTAACAAAGACGAACATTCTTTTATAGAGGAGAAGAGAGAGTTGGGCAAGGCCGTTGTGAACAAAGAGCCCATTGGAGGAAACTGGGGGTTCGAAGTATAGTGCTTTTCCATTGGCTGAATTGTTTCGGTTTCTCATTGCCTGGACTGTTGCCAGGCAAGGAGAACTTCCTTTCTCCTAATGCGGAAGTAAACTCGTAAGCTTCTTTCTGTTGGAGGTGCGAGGTCCATCTCTTCCCTTCTGGGGTCTGTAAACAACAGCGTGTGCTGGGCATGAGCACTTCCCCTTTGGCCTTCCTGACTCCAGTTTAAATGCGGTTTCCTTTATTTTCGGGATATTTGGGGTGATGGTTGCCCTACGTTGTGTGTGTATTAGATGCTAATGAATTGTTCACTTTAAAATAGTTAATTTTATATGAATTTTATTGCAATGAAAAAAAATAAGAATAGGGTGTTCTCGTTGTGGCTCAGCAGCAGCAAACCTGACTGGTGTCCATGACTCGTGTTCGATCCCTAGCCTTGCTCCATGGATCTGGCATTGCTGTGAGCTGTGGTGTAGGTCGGCAGCTGCAGCTCCGATTCTACCCCTAGCCTGGTAACTTCCATATGCTGCAGGTGCAGCCATGAAAAGAAAAAAAGAATGAACAAGACAAAGGGGTTTGGGCTAGGTGTGGTGAGTGAGGACGTACCTGGGAAACTAAAGATGAATTTAACGAACTTTGGATTTCTCGGCCCCCGGTTTGTCGTCCCTGGTGATAAGAAGGTCTCCCTTCGTCCTGGTCTGGAGAGGGTCCCAATCACGTGGGAGTTTTCTTCACCTGTTTCAGGGAAGAGGGGCGAGAGGGCAAGGTCAAGGTGACCTTCCTGCTGCTTCTTGTGGTATTCACGCTGAGGTGCAAAATTTGGGGGTCGGGTGTCTTGAACCCCATTAACTGGAAGCTCCCAGCTCCCAGGGAGAGAGGCAGGGAACAGATTCTCCCTCGGAGGCTCCAGAAGGGAGGCGCTGCCCACCTTGACTGGGGACTTCTGGTCTCCAGGATGCGAGGGTAAATTTCTGGTTTTTGTAAAAGCTGCTCCGTTTGTGCTAATTGCTATGGCCGCCCCAGGAAAGGAAAAGGAGCGTGGAAGAGAATCTTGGCCGGTCCCCTCTCCCCGGGGGCCGCTTAGAACCTGGGCCTCCCATCCCCGGATCTGGGTTCAAGCCTTGACCCTTGGGACCTGGAATGCCTTTTTGCTCATCTGTACAAGGAGGATGATGGTGCGCCGAGCTTCCTAGCGGAATGAGTGAGATGTGCAAGTGAATGTGCGGATCCCAGGGCCCAGCGGGGAGTAAAGGAACCCTCACCGCTGCTCACTGTTCCCATCTTTGAGATGAGGAGACTGAGGTTTAGCAAGTGAGGCGGCTTTGCGCAGTCATCTGGCAGCACGTGGCAGGGCGCGGCTGGCTCTGAGTCCAGGTCCTGGTTTCCAGGAAGCTCTCGGTTCAGCCATTTCTCTAGTCCCCCACCCGCCACCCCATGCCCTGGGTCTGCCAGCCTGAGCTGCCCAGGGGTGACCTGCCTGCTGAGCCTGCCCGTGTGCCACAGCTTCCGTCTCACTGTCCCCATGTGACAGTGCCCTTTTTGTTCCTCCCTGCAAGGAATCCTGCTTTCAACTAGTGCCGCTTCCTCCCGGAAGCCTTCCCTGACTGCCTTCTCCCTCCGAAGTCTCTCCTAGGAGCCTGGGCTGAATCAGCAGGGTCCCTGCCCTCCAGGAGCTGGTAGTTGAGGGGAGAGTGTTAATCTGCCTTCCCAGTGGGATGGGTCTCAATAGGCAGAACAACAGGATCTGACACCTTGTGACCCAATTACCCAGGACAAAGCCACCCCAGGGACCTGCATCTGGCCACACAGCATGTCCTCCCAGATGACACAAGAGCTCTAGCCTCTTTATCCATGTGAACATCCTTCCTCTCTACAAAAACTAGAGTTGGTGGAGTTCCCTGGTAGCTCAGCCAGTTAAGGGTCCAGCATTGTCACTGCTGTGGACTGGTTCGATTCCTGGCCTGGGAACTTCTGCATGCTGTAGGCATGTTCCAGATGTTGTAGAAAAACAACAACAAAAAAGACTAGAGTCAAGAACCCAGTTGAGGAGTTCCTGTGTGGCTAAGCAGGTTAAGAACCTGACTAGTATCCATGAGGTTGCAAGTTCGATCCCTGACCTCACTCAGTGGGGTGAGGTGTCCAGCGTTGTTGTGAGCTGGGGCTTAGGTCACAGATGCGGCTTAGATCCAGTGTTGCTGTGGCTGTGGTGTAGGCTGGCAGCTGCAGCTCCAATTCGACCCCTGGCTTGGAAACTTCCAGAGGCTGCGGGTGTGGCTGCCAAAAAGAAAAAAAGAAAGAACCCAGTTGGCTGGTCCCAGTCCTGCCTCACAGGGGACAGCTTTTGCAGGGACCAAGTCCCCCTGCACCTCTCCAGGGAACAGGAGTCTGGGGTGGTGGGGACAGGACCCACAGGGAGGCGCCCAGTTGGTACGCAGTCACCTCTGGTCTAGCCGAGTGGAACTGCTGCCGAGGAGAGCTGACTCACTGGAGCGAGTCTTAGGCTTTAGCTCCTCCCAGGGGCTCAGCCAGACAGCGAGGCGGGGAGCAGGGATGGGGAGCTGGTAGCCAGTTCTGAGCTGGGTGGGAGGGTAGTGGGGGCTGAGGAGACCCTTCTGCCAACTGCCAGGACTCTCTGGGCTCCAGGTCCAGGTCCTGCCTGGGCCTGGGGTGACTTTCTGCCCAGGTTTCCTATGCACTTGGGTGTCCTGCCAGCCTGCCAGCCGGTCACATGCAGTCGGCTCCAATCATGGGTGACCCCTTGAAAGGTCAGCCAGCCTTTCCCATAGAAACCATTGTGTGTGTGTGTGTGTGTGTGTGTGTGTGTGTGTGTTGGGGGGGGGTTGCACAAGGCCCTACCTTCCTCATTCTCTACCTGCCTTCCAGAAAGCCCAAAGGGACAGCGGGGAGGGGCCTCCCCACCAACCAAGCACTGCCCCTCCAGGCTGACCCCATCTCAGATGAGCCCAAGGCCACCCTGGCTGCCCGCCGGGAGTCACAGTGTCACCGGCCTGGGAAACCACCCCATCCGACTTACTGGGAGGCCTGTGCAAGATTCGCTTTTTCGGGTTTCAGCCGCGTGGGCTGGGCCGCGACCGCCTTGGGCTCCGAGGCTGTGTCTTCATCCTTCCGTGGACACGTGGCCATTGCTCTCACAGGCAGAGGAACCTCTTAGCTGGTGCTTTCAGAACCCCCGGGGGAGGCCACGGCTGTGACACGCGTGCTGCGGGGGAACGGCTCCGACGCCTCCTAGTCTGCCTGCTGCTCAGCTATCGAAAGGCTTGGGGGGACCTTGCTCCTTGTGCCTGCTGGTTTAACAGCTATTTCTAGGCAGTGGTGGGTGGCTGAGTTTTTATAGGCATGCCCTCTGGGGGGATCGGATTGCTAGATTTAACAAAAATAGAGATGCCTAGGCGTTCCTGTTATGGCTCAGCAGGTTAAGAACGTGACCTAGTGTCCTGAGGATGTGGGTTCGATCCTTGGTCTCGTTCAGTGGGTTAAGGATCCGTCATTACCACAAGCTGTGGCATAGCCCAGAGTTGTGGATTGGATCTGGCACTGTTGTGACTGTGGTGTAGACAGGCAGCTGCAGCTCTGATTTGACCCCTAGTCCAGTTTGCTGCAGGTGCGGCAGTAACCAACAGCAGCAACAACAACAACAAAACAGAGATGCCTCGTTAAATTTGATTGTCAGAGGAGTTCCCACTGTGGTACAGTAGGTTAAGGTTCTGGCCTTGCTGCAGCTGTGGCGTAGGTCACAGCTGCAGCTAGGATTTGATCCCTGGCCTAGGAACTTCCATATGCCGTGGGTGCAGCCAAAAAAAATTTTTTTTGATTGTCAGAGAAACAACAGATGATTTTTTTTTTTAGTATAAGTGTATCCCATGCAATGTTTGGGGGGCATACTTATGCTAAAAAATCATTCATTGTTTAGCTGACATTTAAGTGGGTGTCCTCTGCTTTTTCTGACAACCATGTCTGGGAGGGAGGAGCTCAACCATATCTTGATTTTCCTTCCTCCGTAGGTTAGTTATCTGTGTCGGGGAGTCAGAGTATTTCATTTGTGATGAGGTCTTGTTCTGTCCCCTCCCCCCCCAAACTGGCCACCGATTCACATCCCTCCAGCTCCATCTGAGAATGAGACCTTGGCCGCAGGAGCCAGCTGGTCCTTCTGGTACACGATGGGCCACCTGGAATGGGGGTGGCCAGCATGACTCCACGTTTGCGAGGAGGACTCTGTGCCGTTGCGCAGTGCACAGCCCGCACAACCTTCTACGACATCCCTGTTCCCACTTCTAGATTGTGATGACCAGGAGCTTTCTTTCTCTCGTGACTCCTCAAACTGGGCCGCCCAAGGGCATCATTCCATTCTCCTGCCCTCCTCCCGCCCCCCCCAGCTCCTTAGATCCAAGGAAAACTCAAACAACCCAGGAAGGCACTGCAGCCATGTTTAAAAATGTTTGCGTGCCCAGGCTGTGCACAGAGGGGCTTTTGATCCCCGGCACCCATCCGACATCTGCTGGAGGACACTCCCTTCCTGCTGCCTGGCGCGCAGGCTGGGGCGCAAGGAGCTGGATTAAAGGCTTCCTGCCCGCCCGCCCACCACATCCTCTGCCGCCCCTCGCCCTGGCCAGCCCCCCAAACCTGGGCATAATTTTAGGAACTTAATAGACGCTGCGCTGCACATTCCTGGCCTGGAGCCTGTGGGGGCAGGTCCTGGAAGAATACAGACATTTCTTTCTCAGCCCATGTGGCTAGGGGTGTCCCCCAGCACCCCCAAAGTTTTCTGAGGAGCCATTATACACCAGTGAGCCACCCCACTTGCTTCTTTGTGGGTCCCCCCCACACCCCATCCACCCAGGCTGGATTATTTTGCAGGGTCAGTGCCAGCTTCTCTTTGTCTTTTCTGAGCTCCTCAAAGCCACCAGGAGCAGCGGGGGCTGGGGGGGAGTGGAGCACGGGTTCAGGGACCCTGGGTGGTTGTGGCCACAAGGTCCTCTTGGCAGACCCCGGGGGTCACTTGATGTCTTGAAACTTGTAAATGACAAATGGGGGCCTCTGGGCCCCGGTAGAGAAGGCCCGCCGGATCCTAGGACAACGGTGAGGGTTTTTGCTTTCTTCCCAGGGCAAGAAAGCCCATGTGGGCTTTTTAGATTTTTAAGGAATTGCCCCATTCCTGGAATGGATGCTCTTAAGCCTTCCGGGTGTGAGGGAGGAGATGCGTCCCAAGTCCAACATCCAGTGACTTGCATCCACGGTGCCCTCAAATGCTGGGTGCCGGGCTGCGGGCGTTATCTCCTTCAACTTCTCTTAGCAGATACAGGGTTGGCGATGTACCCGTTTTACAGATCAGGACACTGAGGCCCTGGGAGGGGACGTGACTTGCCCATAGTCATCCGGCACTGAAGCCTGAATCCTCTGCCTTGGCAGTAACTCTCACTCTGCCTTTCCCTTTTTTTTTTTTTAGAGCTGCATCCGTGGCATGTGGAATTCTCAGGCTAGGGCTGCACCTGCGACCTTGCTGCAGCTTGTGGCAATGCTGGATCCTTAACCCACTGAGCCAGGCCAGGGATCGAACCCACATCCTCATGGACACTATGTCAGGATCTTAACCCCCTGAGCCACAATGGGAACTCCCCCACCATTCTGTCTTTATTTTCAGATTTATTGAGACATCATTCACTACTGTACAATTTACCCACTTAAAGCGTGCGGTTCAATGGCTTTTAGTACATAAAGCATTGTGCAATTGGGAGTTCCTACCGCGGCTCAGCGGAAACGAACCTGACTTGTATGTATGAGGATGCAGGTTCGATCCCTGGCCTCAACCAGTCGGTTAAGGATCCGGCATTGCTGTGAGCTGTGGTATAGGTCACAGATGTGTCTCAGATCCCGCGTTGGTGTGGCCGTGGTGTAGGCCAGTGGCTACAGCTCCAATTCAACCCCTAACCTGGGAACCACCATAGGCAACAGGTGCGGCCCTAAAAAGACAAAAAAAAAAAAAAAAAAAAAAAGACTGCGATTATCCCAGTCTCAGAACATTTTCATCATCTGGAAAAGAAACCCTGTCCCCTTTACTTATTGCCTCCCACTCTGCCACCCCCCAGCCCCCAACCCTGAGCAACCGATAATCTGCTTTCTCTCTCTGTGGAGTTTCCTGTTCTGGACATTTCATGTAAATGGAATCACAGAAAATGTGTGACCTTTTGTGTCTGGCTTCTTTCACTGAGCGTCGTGTTTTCAGGGCTTACCCCCATTGGGGCACGACCCCCCCTCACTCCTCGTGTGACTGAATAATACTCCATTGTGTGGAGGGACCGTGTTGCTGTTTATCCGTTCGCCGGTCAGTGCACATGTGCGTTATTTCCACCTTTTGATCGTCGTGAAAAAGGCTCTTATGAACATCTCATTGCATGTTTTCCGTTCTCTCGGGAGTCCCCCGTCTGAAGCAAGCCATCCTCTGCCTGCCTGTGGGCCTTTCTCCCGCTCGGATTCTCCTCCCTGGCTGCCCAGTCAAGTCCGACTCACTCCTCAGGGTCCAGCTTACATCCTTTTTCTTTGCTTTGCTTTTTAGGGCCACACCTGTGGCACATGGAGGTCCCCAGGCTAGGGGTCAAATCGGAGCTGCAGCTGCCGCCCTAGGTCACAGTCACAGCAACGCCGGATCCGAGCAACGTCTGACCTACACCACAGCTCCTTAACCCACTGAACAAAGCCAGGGATCAAACCCACATCCTTATGGATCCTGGTCAAGCTGGTTTTACTGAGCCACAGCGGGAACTCCCTTACGTCCTTTTGCTTACCCTGAGTGCCCCCTCATCCTCTCCACTTGCTGTGTGACCGTGGGCCTCTCACTCGGCCTCTCTGGACCCCAGTGCCTTTGCGCCATGGGGATCTAATTCTGACCCCAGGGGGCTGCTGTGAGGATTGAGATGGCCTGAGCTCTGAACTCCAGGTGACTGTCAGCCTGCCAGGCCTTTGGCCATGTGGTGCCCTCTGCCTGGAATTCTCTCTGTGTCTGTCTGCCTCGCTCAAACACTAAGACTTGACTTGGACATCAACCCAAGCCCCTGTTGGATGTTCTAACCCCCAGCGAACAGTGATTTGTTTGTGTCAGCCTCCTTCCTCCGCTGCTGAACTACGACTGCAGTCAGGAGACATATTCATTCACTGGCTCACTCATTCTTTTTCAAAAATTTATTGAAAAAAAAAAAAGGAGTTCCCGCTGTGGCTCAGCAGTTAGCGAACCTGACTAGTAACCATGAGGACTCAGGTTCGATCCCTGGCCTCGCTCAATGGGTTGAGGATCCAGCATTGCTGTGAGCTGTGGTGTAGGTCGCAGACATGGCTCGGATCCTGCGCTGCTGTGGCTGTGGCTTAAGCCAGCAGCTGCAGCTCCAATTGGACCCCTAGCCTGGGAACCTCCCTATGCCATGTGTGTGGCCCTAAAAAAAAGACCAAAAAAGAAGAAATAAAATAAATTAAAAAATTTTTAAATTATTTTTATTTTTATTGAAGTAAAGTTGATGTCCACTGCTGTGTTAATTTCTGCTGTACAGCAAAGTGATTCAGATATATATATATATATATATATATATATATGTATTTATATATGTGTGTGTATATATCACGTATTCTTTTTTATATTCTTTCCATTATGGTGTATCACGGGATATTGAATATAGCTCCTCATGCTGTATAGTGGGACCTTGTTGTTTATCCGTCCCGTATGTAGTAGCTTACACTGGCTAATTCCAGCCTCTCACTCCGTCCCGTCTCCTCTCCCGCTCCCCCTTGGCAACCATGGATAGTCTGTTCTCTGGGTCCTTGAATTTGTTTCTGTTTGTTTGCCTTTTTTTGCCACACCCATGGCGTATGTGAATTCCTGGGCCAGGGATCGAATCCAAGCCACATCTGTGACCTGAGCCACAGCTGCAGCAATGCTGGATCCTTAACCATGTGCTCAACCACTGTGCCGGGCTGGGGTTCGAGCCGGCAGTGCCACGGAGACAAGCCGGATCATTAACCCACTGCACCACAGTGGAGCTCCAAGTCTGTTTCTGTTTTGTGGATAGGCTCATCTGTGTTATATTTTAGATTCCGCGTAGAAGTGACATCGTGTGGCATTTGTCTTTCTCTTCCTGACTTACCTCACTAGAATGATAATATCTAATTGCATCCACATTGCTGCAAAGGGGATTATTTCTTTCTTTTCTAGGGTTGAGTAATCTTCCATCACATATATGTACTACGTCTTTATCCGTTCATCTGTTGATGGACACTTAGGTTGTTTTCATGTCTTGGCTATTGTGAAAGCGCTGAACCTTAGCCACCAGGCCACCAGGGACCTGTGTTAGCGATTATGAATAGTCTTCATTCTTTAATTCCTCACTCATTAATTGACTAGTTGATTGATCGGTTGATTGATTCATTCATTCATTTATAAATAAAATATTTAAGGCCTGCTGTTTACCAGCCACTATTCTGGGCACTAAGAATATAGCAGTGAATAAAACAGACAAAAATTCCTACCCTCAGGCCTCTGTCCCCAGTTTAAGTACCTACTAAGTGCTTAAATGTCCCCTACATGAAGTTCTCCACCTTAATCTCCTGCCCCCACCCCTGCCCTGTGTCCTAGAGACACGGCTGTTCCCTGAAACATGTCCCAAAGGCTCCCACCTCCTTGTTCTTGCTGTTCCTTCCTCCTGGGATCCCCACAGGGTGGGCTCCGTGGTCATCTGCACTTTTCAGGGTCAGAGGCAGCAGCTCAGAGAGGTTGCTGAGCTTGCGCTGGGTCACACAGCTGGTAGGCCCCAGAGCCACCGCTGAACTCAGGTCTTTGACTGCAGAGCCGGCGAGGCCGGCGGCTGGGTGACGTGCTAGGTTTGTGCAGGGCCCCTGGCTCTGAAGGCTCGTCATGTTCCTGACCTCTTGTGATGGATCTAAGGTCCGAGATTAGAGAAGGACATGAGTTTGAATTACGCCTTGAGCCCCCAGGCTGGGGTCCAGCAAGCGGCCCTTCGGGGTGGCAGAAAGGAAAGGCTGTCATCCGAGCCAGCACCTGAGATCCACGTGGCCTCGGTTCAAATCCCAGCTTCACCACGCACTGCGTTCTGTTACTTGGCTGAATTACTTCATCTTTCTGAGCCTCAGTTTCTTCATCTGTAAAATGGGCTTTAAAATAGTGTTTACCCATCGGGTTATTGTAAAGATGAAAGAAGATCCATATGTAACACACCAAAACAATGTAGCTCCATAATTTCTAGCCATTCCTTTTTTTTTTTTTTTTTTTTTTTTGCTTTTTAGGGCCACACCCGCGACATATGGAGGTTCCCAGGCTCAGGGTCTAATCGGAGCTACAGCTGCCTGCCTACGCCGTGAAGGGGCTGCCCTTGTGAGCCATTCTTCTTGTTGTTCATAATTACTATTGTTAATAGTACTTTATTGATTAGAATTGTTTAAAATAGAGAAGAAGAGAATGCTTGGCCAGTGGGGACCTGCTGTAGAGCACAGAGAACCCCACCCAGTATTCTGTGATCATCTGGGTGGGAAAAGAACCTGAAAGAGAATGGATGCGTGCACATGGATAACTGAACTTTGTTGTGCAGGAGAAATGATCGCAACCTTGTAAATCAAGTACACTTCAATAAAACTTAAAAAAATAAAATCAATGAGAAGACTCAGTTGTGGGGGGGATAAACAGGGAATTTGGGATTAGTAGATACATGCTGCTGTGTATAAAACACATAACAAGGACCTACTGGAGAGCACGGGGAACTATATTCAGTATCTTATGATCATCTGTAAAGGAAACGAATCTAAAAAAGAATATATATTGATATATAACTGAATCTTTTTGCTGAATACCTGAAACAAATGAAATACTTCAGTAACAAATAGAATACCACAAAATTCAAAATAAACTGTATCAATAACTCTAAAAAAAAGAAAGAAAGAAAAAGGAAAAGAAAAAAGGAGGACTGAGCCTCTAGCTTCAGGAGTTTATATTCATCACCTCCTCCAGGAAGCCCTCCTTGACCACACCACCCAGATGCACCCAGGGCCTCTCGGCACATCTTTCCCTCGTGCCCTTTTCCCGATGACCATTATAAGTGCATTTGGTGGCCTCCATTAAGTTCTGTCTCCGCACTAGACTTAAACTTGGTCTTGGCCAGCTCTTGTTCCCTTGGGCCTGCTACAATGGCTGGCAGCTAGTGATGGACCATGAATATTTGGCATGTGATCCTGAACAGGATCAGGGTGACCTGAGATGGCTTTGCTCCTCTCTCTGGGGCCTAGAGGAGGACATTCCTGGGGTCCTCCTGAAGGAGAGAAAGCGTGTCAGGAATCCCTCTTCAGGGAGTGGACGGGTCTGAGGATGCAGAGGGGACTAACCCCTGGCCCTAGAAACTGTGCCGTCCATCTTCACGCTGCTGGGGAAGGTCCGGGTGTGGGTGAGGCCAGCCCTGGCCAGAAGTTTCCTCCCCTGAGGTTTAAGGGCTGTTGTCAGATAAAGTGTACCACCTGGTACAGTGAGCTAGTCCGCACACCCTCTTCACTACTTTATCCTCGCTGTGTGGCCTTGGGCAAGTCACTTCACCTCTCTGTGCCTCAGTTTTGTCCTCTGTAAAATGGGACCGCAGAAGGCGTTACCTCTCGGCATGGCTATCAGGGTTAGACGGTTGAGAGTACCCGTGGGGCCCAGCTTGGGCAGTGCTCTGAAAACGTGAGCCGTCATTTTGATCCCCTCCCCCGCCCCCGCATTTGGTCGCCCAGCAAGTGTTTACAGAGCACCAGCTATGTGCCCAGTGAGCTGAGTGCCCGGTGCTGGTGACACAGTGAACAGGATCCAGTTTCAAATAAACCAGATTCTTTTAAAAACATTTATGAGACTGTTGGGGAAACATAAACCCCGACCGGATGACACCGGAGGAAATTCAGAACTTGTTCACTTTTGGTGGCGGGGGAGGGGGGCACTTCGTAGTCTTGTTGTTAATATTTTTTAAAAGAATTCTCATCTTTGAGAGATTCAAACCATAGATGGAATGACATGATGTCAGGGATTTGCTTTGAAACAATCCAGTCCGTAAAACTAAAAAAAAAATTTTAAGTTTATTAAAAAAAAAAAAAAATCCATGCGTTGCAATTGTGGCTCAGCAAGTTAAGAACCCGACTAGTATCCATGAAGATGTGGGTTCAATCCCTGGCCTCACTCAATGGGTTAAGGATCCGGCATTGCTGTGAGCTGTGGTGTAGGTCTCAGGTGTGAGTCGGATCCCACATTGCTAAGGCTGTGGTGTAGACTGGCAGCTACAGCTCTGATTGGACCCCTAGCCTGGGAACTTCCATATGCCGCAGGTGCGGCCCTAAAAAGAAAAAAAGATCCAGTAGCAGAGGGGGGAATATAGATGATGTTAGATGGACTGCAAATAATAGTTTGTAACAGTCCATAATGAGTTTAACGAAAACGCATCCCTAACTCCGTGGTAATTGTTGTGGTCTGTGTGTGTGTTGAAAAAAGAATTTCCAGACTCAGTGAAGGGAAGAGAAAGCTTATTTAGATAAGACATGCTAGCGCAGCGGGATGACCTCCCGATAATCGGCAGAGCTGACCCCAGGCTCAGGGTCATGTCTGTTTTCACAGCCCAGGGAAAGGAGAGATTTCTCCATACACTGAGGTCTCTCCATACTCCTGCTGAGCTGCTGATTGGTTGGAGAAAGAGGAGTCTTAAGGATACACTTGCTGGTTGGTTGGGCCCCTACAGGGGCAGGGTGGGGAGTGGGCAGATACCTTTCTTAGGAGGAGGTAGGAAGCGGTAGGCCAGGTTGCTCAAGGTGGGGGAGGGGGCGTTACAATGCGACGGGTGGGGTGACAGTGAGGGTCTGGCAGTTCTCGGCTTGGCTGGAGGCTTTGAGTTCTCCCTCCTTGGAGGAGGGCCCTTGAAGTTCCACAGTAATTCCACACCCTCTGTGAGCGATGCCCCAAGGAGAAAATGAGGAGCTGGAGGTGAGGGCAGGAGTCTTTGTAGTTTGAGGGCCAATGTGAGAATTTGGTTTGGACCCTAAGTGGATGGTGGATGATGGGTTTCCCTGGGGACAGTGGTACTTGGTTGAAAAATAGTAAATAATATCCTAAAGGACTCAGAACAAGCACACCTGCTAAAGGGTCCTCTCGAGGACCCTTCTTTCTGTTCTTTCTTGTCTTTCATCCCTCCCCCGCAGCAAAGGTTCAGGAGGGCTCCACACTCTAGGAAGAGGGGCCCAAGGAAAGCGTCTGGCAACCTCGTTTCCTCCTTGCCAACCCTCAAAGATGTGTGCAAGAGTCTTGCGTGGAAGTAGGAAGCACCAGCTTTCCAGCTGCGGGCACCACAGTCCCCAGACCATATCCATGAGGTCTGGGGGCTGTGGGACTTCAAGCTCTCTCCAGGGATAGAACTCAAGACCTGTGGCCGAGACTAGAATTACCAGATCCTTATCTTCGCCACGCCTGCCTCATTGTAATGCCCCCTCTCCCCAGCTTGAGCCACCTGTCTTACTCCTCCCTACCCCTACTAGGAAAGGTATTAGCCACTCCTCACCCCGCCCCATAGGGCTTTACACACCCGCAACCAATCAGCAAATGTATCCTAAGACCCCTCTTCCCCCGGCCAATCAGCAGGTCAGCCGGTATCTTGTAAGACCTCTCCCCTCCCCCGGCCTATAAAAACAGACACAACCCTGAGCTCAGGGTCAGCTTTCTTTGACCATCAGGTCATGCCACGTGCTAGCAGTATCTCTTAAAGCAATAAACTTACCTTTCTTTTCACCCCTCTACGAATATTCTTTTTCCAACACACATGCACGGACCACAGCAGAGGGTGATCCTTGAAGGCAGAGCCAACACTGGCCTGTGTCCCCATCTGGACAAACCATAGGCCTTGTCTTCCCTGCTCAGCATTTGCCCGGAACTGAATATATGTGTCCCCCTCAAATTCACTAATCCCCAATGTGATGGTGTTAGGAGGTGGGGCCTTTGGGAGGTAAGCAGATCCTGAGGGTGGGGCCCTTGTGACTGGGATTAGTGGCCTCATAAAGGAGACCCAGAGAGCTCCCTTGCTCCTTCCACCGTGAAAGGATGCAGAGAGAAGACAGTTGTCTATATAACTGGAGGTGGGCTCTTACCCGACACAGAATCTACTGGTGCCTGGATCTTGGACTTCCCAGCCTCCAGAGCTGTGAGAAATAAATGTGCATTGTCTATAAGCCATCTCGTCTGCAGTATTGTGTTACAACAGCCCGACCAAAGTCATCAGCATAACATGCTCTGGACCACATTCTTCATGGTCACGTCTACGGACCAAGTTCGTCCTCCCAGCCCTGGCTTTGGGATGCTGAGGGCCTGGGAGTCACAGCTATGGACCAAGTTCATCCTCCCAGCCCTGGCTTTGGGATGCTGAGGGCCTGGGAGTCACAGCTATGGACCAAGTTCATCCTCCCAGCCCTGGCTTTGGGATGCTGAGGGCCTGGGCTCCAGATTCCCAACTAGGAAGGAGAGGAACAGACGCTCTCCCTGCCCAGGGCGGGCGTCCGCTCCGCCGCGGCTCAGGCCCAGGCTGGTTCCCGCAGGAGACGGGAGGTCTCTCTTTGCTTGCGCTGCGCTCTGGTCCTGACACAGGATGCCTGGGTCACACATGCTTCACGTCAGGAGTCGGAGGTGGTGGTGACTTAATCACCCCGACCTGCAGTTCCTGCAAAAGGCGTGGGTCCCTGCCCTTTCAGAAAGCAGTTTGGCAGAGTGTTTCTGGGGCCTGGAAAAGTCTACAGTTTCCAGGAATCACACTTCTGGGAATTTGCCCAAAGGGACTAATGTTACCAAAAAAAAAAAAAAAGACCCAGTGCCCGGTGACATCATCTGCCTCCACATTTGGAACAGCACTCATCCGATGTGACACATATGTTGTGACCCCTCGGTGGGTTTTTAGGTAGGCCTTGAGGAAAAGGAGTTTTGAAGGCTCCTTGTTAACCTGGAAATACTTGTGCTATATGCTCAGCTGAACACACCGGTGCTGATGGTGGGCTGGGCTGCGGGCCGCGGCGGTGTCCTCTGTTGCGGTCCCGTTGCTCTAAATGGCTGGAAAGCCAGCCTGCGTGTGGCCTGGGGGAGTTCCAGCTTGCCCCCTCGGGACTCTGCCCACCAACCCGGCCCTAAAACCGGTGCACCTGCTCCATTTTCGAAAATGGAGACGGACATCTTATGGCGTGTTTTCCTTTTGGATGAACCCGTGGCTTTCTGGAAGGGAAGAGAAGGACGCGTGGAAGAAAACCAGGGAGGCCCGCGTCACCCCCTGGGAGGCAAGACACCTGGGGGTGGGGATTTGGTCTTTTTCACATCAAACACTTGTTGACAGCTCCAACAGCACAGCCTCTTTCCTAGAGACCGAGGCGGGGGTGTTTATTTTTACTGAAAGGTTTAAAAAGGTCTTTATTTTATTGCAGAAGCAATACAGGCTCGTTGTTTAAAAAGGGGGGGGCCTAAATAGTATAGAATTGTATAAAATCAAGGGCCTGCCTCTCCCCTTTTCAAAGACGGAAACTCCCTTGGCTGTTGGGGTTCTTTCTTTTAGGTATGTTCTGCATCAAGGGTTTTCAAACTTTTTTTAGCCCCAAGCCACAGTGAAAAAATAGATTTTGCGTGGTAACCCAGACACATGGACACTGCAATATAGCTGAAAGAGAAGGCTCATGCAGTCATACTTTTTATAAGGAATGCTGTCTGGGATTGTCTCTTCTGTTCTATTCCATTCTATCCCATTGCCTTTATTTATTATTATTATTATCGTTATTATTTTGGCCGCACCTGTTGCCTGCAGAAGTTCCCAGGCCAGGGATGGAACCTGTGCCACGGCAGTGACAACGCCGGATCCTTAGCCCGCTGAGCCTCCAGGGAACTCCTACCCCATTTCCCGTAAAAAGAAAGGGAGCTGGGAGTTTCCGCTGTGGCACCATGGGATTGGCAGCATCTCTGGAGTGTTGGGATGCAGGTTCGATCCCCAGCCTGGCTCGGGAAGTCCGTATGACGGGAGGGGGCTAGCAAATAAAAAAAATTTAAAAAGTGGCTGATCTTAACCCAGTCAATTCACTGTGGGGCGCGAATGTCACTGAAACTACTGCCGTGGATACTGTAGATGTTAATAACACACAGGGTCATTATCCTTGGCTCCCTGACCTACAGCTTCTCACTTGAGGATTTTGCAGCCCGTTTTCTGTAAATGGACACTCAGGGCTGTTTCTTCCTTCCTAACGGCAGCAGAGGAGAAAACATGCGTAGTTTTTCATGAGGTGTTTGCCCAGCCCCTTCTCGGCAGGACAGCCGTCTGCATCATCTCCACGTTGGGTTGTCACCTGCGCGGTTCTGGGGGAGCTGCCCCATCCTTGCTCAGCTACAGGGACATCCACGCAGTGATTCCCAGCGTGGCGTCCACAGTTGAGGGAGCAGGCACCTCTCAAATCTCGTGCTTGCTGCCGGGGAGGGTCCAGGGGGAGAGTTCAGCGCGCCGTGCTCGCAGAGGCTCAGAGGCCGCTGCGCCCCCGGCACCTGGTGACTACACAGGATCTTGTTTCTGTTTCTGTTGCACAACCTGCTTCTGATGCTGGGAAATCCACATGGGGCTTTAGAAATGAGTCGGGTTCCAATTCACTTCTCCTTCTTCCTCCTTGGCTTCCTCTTTTGGGTTTGCAGGAGATGACCCTCCTCGGCCCTGTTTCCACACTGCTGGCCTTTCCGTCTGGAGGTCCTTGGGACTTTTTTTTACAAGTGGGAAAAACCTTGGGTTTGTCAAACGGGGTTTAGACTTCTGACTTGGGAAAACACATGGACTTTAGAAAGATCCTGTGTGGGTGCTGATCTCGGCTCCACACTAACTAAGCTGTGTGACCTTGGGCAAGCCATGCAACTTCTCTGTGTCTCAATGTCCTCATCTGGAAAATGGGGAAAATAACGGTGCCTACTTCCTCGAGTTCTTGTGAGGATTAAATGACTTCATATACATGTTAGGTTGATGCCCAGCTATGCAGTTTCTTTTCTTTTTTCAGCCGTCCCCGTGGCATATGGAAGTTTCCAGGCCAGGGGTTGAATCTAAGCCGCAGCTACTACCTATGCCACAGCTGCAGCAGTGCCGGATCCTTAACCTACTGTGCTGGGCTGGGGATTGAACACTTGCCTCTGCAGAGACAAGTCAGATCCCTAACCCAGTGCACCACAGCTGGAATGCCTGCATTTTTTATTGTCATCATTATTAAGAGTGACGGGTTGTCGGGAGTTCCCGTTGTGGCTCAGTGGTTAACGAATCCGACTAAGAACCATGAGGTTGTGGCTTCGATCCCTGGCCTTGCTCAGTGGGTTGAGGATCCGGCGTTGCCGTGAGCTGTGGTGTAGGTTGCAGACACGGCTCGGATCCTGCGTTGCTGTGGCTGTGGCGAAGGCCGGCAGCTACAGCTCCTGTTAGACCCCTAGCCTGGGAACCTCCGTATGCTGCGAGTGTGGCCCTAGGAAAAGGAAAAAAAAAGGGAGTGATGGGTTGTTATGAAGACTGAACAAAATGATGTACCTGCATCTGCCATGTAGTAAATGATCACAATTTTTATTTTTTTGCTTTTTAGGACCGCACCCATGGCATATGGAGGTTTCCAGTCTAGGGATCCAATCGCAGCTATAGCCACCAGCCTACGCCACAGCCTCAGCAACGCCAGATCCGAGCCGTGTCTGCAACCTACACCACAGCTCATGGCAATGCCGGATCCTCAACCCACCGAGCAAGGCCAGGGATCAAACCTGCAACCTCACGGCTCCTAGTCAGATTCGTTTCCGCTGCGCCACAACAGGATCTCCCAGATCACAAATTTTTGAAAAAAAAAAAAGAAAAATGACGGTTTCAGAAAGAGGATACATTTGGTTGGGAATGCAGGAGGTCCGGTCGTGAATGCTTAGCCCTGACCGTGACCAGCTAAGGGGCGAGAAGATGTCTTAAGAGGCTCCATCCCTGGGGTGGGGGTGGGGAGACCAGCTCCGTTGCGGAAGGGGCGGTAGGTGGAAGGGGAAGTGCCATAAATTCGCCTTTTTGGTGGAAACGACCCTCGACCCTTGGAAACAAGGCATCCTGAGGGTGCTCTAGGTGGGGCCTCAG
>PVHT020000063.1:6641594-6652685 GCA_004024745.2 Catagonus wagneri
GCGGGCAGGCCCGGCCCAGCTGGGTCCCTCCCTTCCCCTGCAGACCCTGCCTTCTCTTTACTCCAGTGCCGGGTGGGCGCTGGGCATCTGGGCTACATCCGTGAACCGCACACGATCAGATGTGGAATAATAAACACAATGTCATGAAAGGGAAGGTGGTGAATGTTACAGAGAGTGGGGCTGGGGTCCAGAGGAGGGGCCGGGTGTAATTTCGGATCTCGGGTGGCCCTGGGTGAGAAGGTAGCATTTAAGCAAGGGCTTGAAGGAGCGAGCGGGCCATGGAGAAACCTGGGCGCCCATGGTCCAGGCAGGGGTATCCGCCAGCGCGAAGGCCCCGAGGCGGGCCGGTGCTGGGCCGGCAGGGAGGCCGGTGCGGCTGAAGCAGAGTGAGCGAGACTGTGGGTGTTTGGAGGCGCGGGCAGAGAAGAAAAGGGATCTGGAGGCCCGAGGGAGGGCCTGAAACCTGTCTAGGGGCCACTGAGTCAGGAGCCCCAGCTGGCTGGTGGTTTAGGTCATGAGTCTGTTTGCTTGGGTGAGATCATTTTCTTTTCACAGAGCTGTGGCTGCTGCTAGCAGATCCAAACTGTGAATCCAGGGAGTTCCCTGGTGGCTCAGTGGGCTAAGGATCTGGCATTGTCTCTGCTGTGGTTCTGGGCACTGCTGTGGTGCAGGTTCGATCCCTGGCCTGGGAACTTTGGCATGCCTCGGGCATGGCCGAAAACCAAAAACAAATCCGGAACACCCCCACCCCCCCACGGGAAAACAAATGGCTCGTAAGCCTTGTGGGTTTTTGGTTTTGACAGAAGGGGAGCTGAAAAACACAGCAATGCAACGATCATAACAGCTCTGACCCTCTGAAGGCTTCCTGTGTACCAGGCACGGCGCCACGCTGCTTCCCTTTCTGGGTTCACCTCGTTGTCACGGCCTTACTGGGAGATTTTAGGTCAGTGAAGGAAACGGAGGGTCCGAGCAGAGGGGGTGGCTAAGGTTCTGTGGCTGAGAAGGAGCCAGGAGCCGTACCGGGGTCCAGGCCTCATGTCAGACTGGAGCTCCATCTGTTTCCTCAAACAGAGGGGTCCTGGCTGCCCAAGCCCCACCCCAGCCTTGGTCTGACCCTCTGGAGGTTGGGCAATTCCAGGCTTCCCGGATCCACAGGCACAGCCCTCAGCCCGTGCTTCCAGAATCCTCCGGCCCGGAGAGTGACCAGCCTTGAACTGCTGGACAAACACTGACGTCAGATTCCAATTCCAGGAAGAGCAGAAAAAGTCTAGCAATGGTGTGCCCGGGAAAAAAACCCAAATGAGGAAGTCCCTTTGAAAGTGGAGTGGGAAGGTGGCAGCTGGAGTCCCAGGGCACCTGGAGAGACGGAGACGGAGGGCGCCCGTGAAGTAAGTCACACGGAGAAAGACACTTATCGTGTGAGCTCGTTCACATGTGGAATGTGAAAACAAACGCAGCAAAACAACAACAAAAAACCCAAACACCAAACTCACAGGAAAAGAGAACAGACTGATGGACGCCAGAAGTGGGGCAGGTGTGTGTGAGAGCGGTGCAGGTGATCAAAAGGCACAGACTTCCTCTTGTGAAATACACAGGTCCTGGGGTGTAACGTACAACGCGGGGACTGTCGTTAAGGCCACTACTGCAGATTTGGAAGTTGTTGGGACAGGAGATCTTAAAAGTTCTCATCACAGAAAGACAAGATTTGTGGAGTTGCTGCTGGGGCTCCGTGGGCTAAGAACCTGACTGCGGGAGTTCCTGGTGTGGCTCAGAGGGATAAGAACCCTGACTAGTATCCATGAGAGTGCGGGTTCGATCCCTGACCTTGCGCCGTGGGTTAAGGACCTGGCATTGCTGTGAGCTGTGGTGTAGGCGGCAGACACGGCTTGGATCTGGTTTTGCCGTGGCTGTGGTCAAGGCAAGCAGCTGCAGCTCCGACTCGACTCCTAGCCTGGGAAGTTCCACTTCCATATTCCATTTGCTGCAGGTGCGGCCCTAAAAAAGCCAAAAACAAACAAACGAAAGGAATCTAACTGCAGCAGCTCGCTTGGGTTGCTGCAGAGGTGGGTGCCTGATCCCCAGCCCGGCGCAGCGGCTTAAAGGATCTGAGGATCTGGTGTTGCCACCCTGGCTTGAATTCACTCTCTGGCCTAGCAGCTTCCACCAGGGTGGCCAAAAAAACGATCTGGAACTATGTGTGACGGAAATTAACTGGACTTGTGGTTATCACTCTGCAATATATACAAGCATGGAGTCACTATGCCCCACACCTGAAACTAATATAATGTTCTCTGTTGGTTATATTTCAATACAAAAAAATCAAGGGAAAGTGGCAGAGGGCCTCCGTGGGTGCCCTGAACGAGGGGAGGAACTTGCATAGAGACCTTGGCCGAATGGTGGCGGGGGCGGGAGGGGGGCCGAGGTCAGCAGGCTGTTCTCTTTCAAATTGAAGAAGGCAAGGGCTTGCCTCAACTCACACAGAATCACTTCTTTCTTTCTTTCTTTTTTTTTTTGTCTTTGGTTATTTTTAGGGCTGCACCAGTGGCATATGGAGGTTCCCAGGCTAGGGGTCTAATCAGAGCTGTAGCTGGCAGCCTACACCACAGCCACAGTAACGGGGGATCTGAGTCGCGTCTGTGACCTACACCACAGCTCATGGCAATGCCGGATCCTTAACCCCCTGAGCAGGGCCAGGGATCGAACCCATATCTCATGGTTCCTAGTCAGATTTGTTTCTGCTGCACCACGAGGGGAACTCCAGAATTGCTTATTTCTATCTTGTGGTTTGCGGCTCTGTAGGAGACTGCCTTGGCGGGAAAGGCACTGAGGTTCAGGAGCCTGAAGACACCAGTCTGGGTAATCTAGAAGGTTCTAAGCTCCAAGAAGCTATCCACAGTGTGGTGACTACACATGGCCTTGGAGCCAGGCAGCCTGGGTTCAGATGCCACTGCTACGATTACCGTGCTGTGTGACTTTGGGCAACTTGCTCAAACTCTCTGGGCCTCAGGTGCCACATCTATAAAGTGGAGATGCTAAGACGTCCCTCACAGCGTTGTTGGGAGCACCTTGGGACTGTCTGTTAAATAAATATGATTCTGGGATTCGTGACCCGACCACCCCCCGACCCCCCCCCCCCAGCCAGGGCTGTGGAGTGGATCTCAGAGAAGGAAGCTTTCCTGTGCTATGAAGACATCTGTTTTCTGGAAGCTACGACAATTTGAAAGAGCCAAGGATGATTGCAAAGTCACGGGTCCTCATTGTTGATTCATTATCTGTCTCCTGCCGCCAACCGAAACGAAAACTCTGGGGCAGTTTGCCCTTGGCTTGGATTCCCTAGCCGCTAGAATCCTCAACAGTCCTGGCACCCGGACCACATCAGCTGAGGGAGCGAGAAGGATGTGTGAGAGCCTGGGAGCTCAGTCGAACCTGGTTCGAATCCCAGCTCCAGGCACCTTTTTGCAGCGTGACTTTGGGCTCCTCCTTTTTCTTTTTTTTTTAGGGCCGCACCTGCGGCATATGGAGGTTCCCAGGCTAGGGGTCCAATCAGAGCTGTAGCCACAGGCCTCCACCACAGCCACAGCCACGGGGGGTCGGAGCTGCGTCTGCGACCTACACCGCAGCTCACGGCAACGCCAGATCCTTAACCCACTGAGCGAGGCCAGGGATCGAACCCTCATCCTCATGGATCCTAGTCGGCTTCGTTTCTGCCACGACAGGAGCTCCTGACTTGGGGCTTCTTACTTGACTTAGCTGGGCCTCAGCTTCCTCATCTGTGAAACAGGAGGCATTTTGTAAAGAGACAGAGAAGACGGCTGTGAAAGCGCTCTGGGGGACGGGAGCAGCGCTGCTGTTTTCCTTCACCGGCGTCACCGGCGTCATCCTCCTTCAGCCCCGGGGTTTCATTCTGCATCCTTTGCGGACTGCTTGCTGTGGTCCGGACATGTCCTGTCCAGTGAGCACACAGCATGGCATTTAGGTGGCATTACTGAGGAGATCAGGCCTCTCCTCCTCGGGACATGTTTTTTTCCCCCTGCAGTTGACAGGGTGCCCCAAGTGGGTCACCAAGTTTCACTCTGGGCAGGGCCAGAGAGGCCCCACCTGCCACTT
Organism: Catagonus wagneri; assembly: GCA_004024745.2. Taxonomy (NCBI): domain Eukaryota; kingdom Metazoa; phylum Chordata; class Mammalia; order Artiodactyla; family Tayassuidae; genus Catagonus; species Catagonus wagneri. The sequence continues at coordinate 6,645,702 of PVHT020000063.1, forward strand.
TGCCTGGCAAAGACAAAGGCCTGGCCGGTTCTGGGACGGTCTCCCACGCCTCCGGGCGGAAGGCTGGCCCATGTAATCACAGGGTCGGGGACGCTGCCCTGGGTCTCCGCCTGGGCCACCACCTATGGGTGCCATCGCTTTGGCCAGAAGCTAGCCAGGCAGGTAAGCACTGCTGGCTGGAATAGAGAACGCCCAGTCAAAGGGGAATTTCAGAAGAGCAACGGGTGATTTTTTTTTTTTTAGGTTAATTGTGCAACATTCTGCAACATTCAGGACATCCTTATACCACACGATTACTGTTTATCCGAAATTCACATTTAACTGGGCTTCTTGTGCTTTTTATTTGCTATACCTGGCGGTCCCACCAAGGCCTCTCTCCGCCCCTGAATTCACCCCACGTCAGCTCCATCTTGGCGGCCGCAGAAGCGAAGGGCTCATCCAGAGCCTGGGCAGGGGCAGGGAGGCCGGGTCTGGGCACCGGGAGGGTCCCGTGGGCCCCGGCCTCAGTCTCCCCATCTGCGTAACTCAGCAGCCAGACGTGGCGGTACAGGGCTCTTGCCAGGATGCATCCGCAGTGGGCGCGGGGAACCTGTTTTGGAAACGGAAGAGGTGTTATGGAAACACCAGTGGATATGAATAGCACAGACCAGTCAGTCAAGGCTGTTTCTGGGTTCCTTTTTTGCAATTTCATTTTTCCAAAGCACCAGTTTGTAGTTGTTCTTAAAATGTTAGAAAATGGAAAGTAGCAAAAGGAGAAAAAAAAATCCCTAATTCTCCTCCCTCAGAGACAGCTATTACTTTGGTTTCTTTGTTTTGTTTTTTGTCTTTTTAGGGCCGCACCTGCAGCATATGGGAGTTCCCAGGCTAGGGGTTGAATTGGAGTCGCAGCTGCCGGCCTATACCACAGCCACAGCCACGCCAGATCCGAGCTCCCTCTGTGACCTACACCACAGCTTGCGGCATAGGTGGATCCTTAACCCACTGCACAAGGTCAGGGATGGAACCTGCATCCTCATGGATACCAGTCGGGTTCTTAACCTACTAAGTCACAGTGGGAGCTCCTATCATGTTCTTTATCCTTGAAAAAGTGTGAAGACTTTTTTCCGTGTGTGAGCATTTTCTTTTTAACCAAAAACAGGATCATATTTTACATTCTCTTAGACAACCTGTTTTTCTCCCCTGGCTGCTGAAGTCTCCGCTTCTGTGTGGCCCATGTGATGACAGAGGTGTTGGCATATGTGTGTCCACAATCTCAGATCTTGTTCTGGATCCTTTTAGGTCAGAATATAGCTGCAAAGTCTGCAGTGGGAAGAGAAACAGTCACAGATGTGTGTAAACTGTGTGGCGCCCCTCTGCTGTCTTTTTTTTTTCTTTTTGTCATTTTTTTGTCTTTTTAGGACTGCACCTGTGGCATATGGAGGTTCCCAGGCCAGGGGTTGAATCGGAGATATAGCCACCGGCCTATGCCACAGCAATTCCAGATCCGAGCCACATCTGTGACCTAACCACAGCTCACGGCAACGCCGGATCCTTAACCCACCGAGCGAGGCCAGGGGTCGAACCTGCATCCTTATAGATACTAGTTGGGTTCATTAACCGCTGCACCATGATGGGAACTCCCCCTTTGCTGTGTCTTGACGGAGCAAAAGTGAGATGCCTCCCTTACTTTTTTTTTTGTAATTGAGATAAAATTCACTTAATATAAAATTTAACATTTTAACCAGGTTAAACTCTGCAATTCAGTAAACTTTACGGTTCAAAATATTGTGCAACCGGAGTTCCCGTTGTGGTTCAGCGGTAACAAACCCAACTGGTATCCATGACGATGTGGGTTCCCTCCCTGGCCTTGCTCAGTGACTTAAGGAACCGGCTGTGGTGTAGGTCACAGACGTGGCTAGGATCCAGCATTGCTGTGGCTGTGGTGTAAGCCGGCAGCTGCAGTTCCGTTCAACCCCTGGCCTGGGAACCTTCATATGCCACGGGTGTGGCCCTAACAAGCAAAGCAAACAAACAAACAACAAAAATATTGTGCAACCATCACCACTATCAGCTTCTGGAACATTTTTAGCACCCCCAAAAGAAACCCCCTGCCCATTACCCTTCCACCCCCTGGCAACAAATAATCAGCTTTCTGCATCCAAAAATTTTCCCAGTCTTGAGATTTCATGTAAATGGAATCATATGATGTGTCACCCTTTGTGTCTGCCTTCTGTCACTGAGCATCATGTTGTCAACAGTTGTCCACACGGCAGCGTGTGTCAGTACTTCACTCCTCTTTATGAGCAAATAATGTTCCAGCATACAGACGCACTAGCGTTCGTTATCCATTCATTAGTTAATGGACCTCTGGGGTATTTCCACCTTTTGATTATGATAAATAATGCTGCTGTGAACATTCCTGTACAAATTTTTGTTTGAATACCTATTTTCCTTTTTTTTTAGTTTTCATTTTTTATATTATAGTTGATTTACATTGTTCTGTCAATTTCTACTGTACAGCAGTGACCCAATCACACACGTATATAAATATATACATTCTTTTTCTCACATTATCCTCCATCATGCTCCATCTCAAGTGACTAGATGTAGTTCCCTGTGCTATACAGCAGGATCTCATTGCTTATTCACTCCAGATGCAATAGTTTGCATCTACAAACCCCAGACTCCCGTCCATCCCACTCCCTCCCCCTCCTTCTCCCCCTTGGCAACCTCAAGTCTGTTCTCCAAGTCTATGAGTCTGTTTCTCTTCTGTAGAAAGATTCATTTGTGCCGTATATTAGATTCCAGATATAAGTGATATCGTATGGAATTTGCCTTTCTCTTTCTGACTTCACTCAGTATGAGAATCTCTAGTTTCATCCACGTTGCTGCAAATGGCATTATTTTGTTCATTTTTACAGCTGGGTATTAAATACTGTTTTCTTGTTTTTGTTTGTTTATTTGTTTTTTGCTGCACCTGCCACATGTGGAGGTTACCTGGCCAGGGATCGAACCCAAGCCGCAGTTGTGACCTACACCACAGCTGTGGCAACTCCAGATCCTTAACACACAGTGCCACACGGGCACTTCCTTTGAGCACCTGCTTTGTTTTCTTTCTGTTTGACCTGCTTTCAGTTCTTTTGTGAATATACCTAGGGTGGAACAGTGCCTGCGTCATTTAACATTCCCACCATCAGTGAATGAGAGTTTTGATTTCTTCACATCCTCTGCAACACTTGCTTTTTCCATGAAAAAAAAAAAAAGAAATTTTATGACCACCGTGGTACGAAGTGGTTTCTTATTGTGGTTTTGCTTTGCATTTCCCTGATGACTGATGACGCTGAGCATGTTTAAATGTGTTTGTTGGCATTTTTGTATCACCTTTGTAGAAGTGTCTCTTCAAGCCCTTTGCCAATTTTTTGTCTAACTTAAGTTTGGGTAATAAAATATACTTACATCAAATTGATCATTTTAACCAATTTTAAGTATAGGACTCAGTGGCATTAAGTATGTTCACAATAGGAGTTCCCGTCGTGGCTCAGTAGTTAACGAATCCGACTAAGAACCATGAGGTTGCGGGTTCGATCCCTGGCCTTGCTCAGTGGGTTAAGGATCCGGCATTGCTGTGAGCTGTGGTGTAGGTTGCAGATGCGGCTCGGATCCCGCGTTGCTGTGGCTGTGGCGAAGGCCGGCGGCTACAGCTCCTGTTAGACCCGTAGCCTGGGAACCTCCATAGATAAGACCAAAGAAAAAAAAAAGGTATGTTCACAATATTGTGCAACTGTCATCAGTGTCCACCTCTGCAACCTTTTTTTTTTTTTTAAGGGAGTATTACAGAGTTCCCGTTGTGGCTCAGTGGGTTCCTTACCTGTAGGAATTCATGAGGATGCGGGTTTGATCACTGGCCTCGCTCAGTGAGTTAAGGATCTGAGGTTGCCGTGAGCTGCAGCATAGGCTGGATCCCACATTGCTGCAGCTGTGAAATAGGCCTGCAGCTGCAGCTCTAATTAGACCCCTAGCCTGGGAAGTTCCATATGCTGCAGGTGCAGCCCTAAGAGAGCAAAACTAATTAATAATTTTTTTTTAAAGCAGTTTCAGAGTTTCCGATGTGGCACGGCAGGATTGGTGTCGTCTCTGCAGAGCCAGTGTGGAGGTTGATCCCCGGCCTGGCACCGGGCGTTAAAGCACCTGGCGTTGCTGCAGCTGCAGCATAGTTTGCAGCTGTGGCCTCGCGTCTGATCCCTGGCCTGGGAACTGCATATGCCGTGGGATGGCCCAAAGAGAGAGAAAAAAAAAAGGTCCAGAGAGAAGGAGAGAGAGAGAGGGAGAGAAAGTACTTTTAAGTTTCCAGCACATTTAAAAGGAAGCTACAGAAAGTTCCCGTATAGCCCCCATCCCACAAATGCACAGCCTCCCCCATTACCAACATCCCACACTAGTGTGGTACATTTGTTACAGTAAGGTTCAGCCTTGATGGGGTACATTCTGTGGGTTTGGGCAAATGCACAGTGACATGTACCCATTATAATGTCACACAGGTTATCTTCACTGCCCCCAAATTCCTCTGCGTTCTGCCTTTCATCTCGTCCTGACCACCTCCCCCAGCCTCGCCAAATCCCCGGCAACCACTGATCTTTTCACTGGCTCCACAGTTTTGCCTTTCTCCAGAACTTTTTCACCACCCCAATGCCCACTGAAAAATTCGGGTTGATGTCGTTTCGTTGTTGACTTGTAAGTGGTTCTTATAAAATCTGGGTACTAGACCCTGATCCAGTGTATGCTTTGCAAGCATTTTCTCCCATTTCGTGGGCTGTCTTTTCGCTCTCTCGATACAGGTACACCTTGTTTTATGATGCTTGACATTACTGGGCTTTGCAGATTTTGCATTTTTTACACATTGAAGGTTTGTGGCAATCCTGCATCAAGCAAATGTATCGGAGCCACTTTTCTCAACAGCATTGGCTTACTGTGTGTCTTGCTGTCAACTTTTTCATGACTATTATATTTGTATGGTCATCTGCGATCTGTGATTTTTTTTTTTTTGTCTTTTCAGGGCTGTGCCCATGGTGTATGGAAGTTCCCAGGCTAGGGGTGCAATCAGAGCTGCAGCCGCTGGCCTACACCACAGCCACAGCAATGCCACATCGAAGCCATGTCTGCAACCTACACCACAGCTTGCAGCAACACTGCTGGATCCTTAACCCACTGAGCCAGGCCAGGGATCAAACCTGTGATCTCATGGATACTAGTCAGATTCATTTCCACTGAGTCATGATGGGAACTCCATGCATTTGCTTTTGTATTTTTTTTTTTTTGTTAGTTTCTAGAAGTGCAACTGATTTTTTTTCTAATGTCCATCTAGTATCCTATCACCTTACAGAACTTGTTTATTTACACTAAGAGTTTTTTGTGGATTCCTTAGGATTTTCTATACATAAGATGATCTCATCTACAAATACAGTTTTACTTCTTTCCTTTTCAATCTGGTTACTTCTAAATTTCTTTTTCTTGCCCAATGACCTTGGCTAGAATCCCTAGTACAATGTTGAACAGATGCGGGCAAAGCACACATCCTTGCTTTATCTGACCTCAGGGTGGAAAGGATTCTACGTTTCACAGTGGAGGATGGTATTTGCTGTGGGCTTTTCCTAGATGCTCTTTATCAGTTTGCAGAATTGTCTTTCTATTCCTAGCTTGTTGAGTTGTTTTTACATTACAAAAAGGTGTTGGATTTTGTCAAATGTTTTTTCTGTGTGGGGAGAAAAACAAATGAAGGAAGGGGTAGCAATGAGTAAAAGGAGGAAATTCAGGTGTGTGGTTGCTTTGCCCTCAGTAGAAAGAAGGAAAGATGGGGGCGGGGGGTGGAGGGATGCAGGCAGACAGGCCTTTATACAAGGCTGTTCCTTCAAAATTTTGCTCTGACAGATTTTCTGTAGGGCTCAGGTCTTGCTATCCATGGTCTCTGATGCTTCAGATTAGTGTGGAGACATCAGATCTTTATGCTCACCTTGGGAACGGAGAATGGCAGAGGTTGGGTGTAATCCAGCTTTCTCTATAGTTTTAAAACAATAAAAGATTGGCATCGCTAATAACACCTACCTGGCCACATCTCACGCTGGGGAGGACTTTGAAATCCCCTCCTTTAACTGAGTAATACATCCAGCTGGGTGCACGAGGTGAAAGGTGGAGAATGCTTTAGGCAGGAAGAAGGGACCTTGCTATGGGACCTCGGGCAAGCCACTCTGTCTGGGCAGGGGAGGGGTTCCACCACCGGATGAGTTCTGCGGTCCAGGTCTATGAATCCACCAGGGAGCACTTAGGCTCTTTGCCCAGGTGGCCTTTCTCTAGATAGCCACAGTTGGATTCTGCCCATTCTACAGGACTCTGTCCTCTCAAAGCCATACCCACTCATCAATAGCCTGTAAAACCCTGCCAGAGGGCCCTGCTGGATCAGGGCTCCTGTTATTACTTGTAGCAGGATAATGGGGCTGTTGTCAGATTCCTAACACACCCACTTAGGGGCAGAGGGTTGATGGATGTTGAAACAGGAGTTACTGATTACCAGAGTTCTCAGTGACGGAGTGAGAAAGTACCTAGGGGCGCCGGCCATCCTGGGGGCATACAGAGTAGTTAGCAGACAAGCTAGGTTTTATTTAACACCATCTGTGCTGGTCCCCTCCGTTGACTCAGCTAATCCTCAGTAGATCTTGTAAGGTAGGTACGGTTAAGCCCATTTTACAGACAGGAAGCAGGCCCCGAGACTGGGTTAGTTGACCAAAGGCATACGGAGAATCTTCTTGGGCTGGCTAGATGCATCTGAACGTACACAACTGGGTTATGGGAAGAGAAGGGTCGCCCTCCGGCGGGCAGGGAGCGCTGGACCCCGTGGCGCGGGATGGCTGGCGGTTTGCGTTGTCCCAGGATGGGGAAGGAGAAGGAATGCCAGATATGGGGGACCCGGGGAGGGGGGGGAGAACCATGGGCGGAAATCAGCAGAGGAGGTTT